>CBVK0100852840.1:0-10501 GCA_900067695.1 Picea abies
GGATAAATGTTGTGTCTATTGTGGATGTGTATTTCTCATTGATCTTGTTCTTATTATGCTCTTATCTTATGAAATGCAAAGAACTATAATAATGGCATAAACATTAACAAATTGTAACCTCCCAAATCCCTCCTGAAATCTGACAATCATGATTGCTAAAAACACTTCCCTATCATAAAACCAACAAGATGGGATAAAACAAGATTAGGCATATACAATAAGGAGAATAGTCCACTAACTAAAGCATATAGATAATCAAAGATTATAAGGATCTACAAATTGTCTCCAATCACTAAGAAGCTCCATGTTTCATGTCAGATGTTAGCAAGCATTAAATAAGTGAATAAAAATCGTAACAGGAGAAGAGACCCATAGATGAGGATGCTCACACCTACAAGCACCAAGAGGCCTAAGCAAGGAGAGAAGAGTTCCAAGACCAAATGCAACTTTTCAAGAAAATAAACACACTAGCTAACAATGATTTTTTTATTAACAAATGAAGAAAACTTACAATGTCAAATAAGAGAACCCTTACTTGAAGGCAAAGGTTATATTTATAAGTTTATCTTGAGATATTTGGCCTTCCAACTTCCTACATTTTCAACTACTCTAGACAATTCACATTCCCTACCTCTTTGACTCAAAAGCTACAAATCAGCTACTATTTAAATTCATCAAACTTGAGGTAAATTTGCTAAACTAGGCCAAAGTTTCACTTAATAACTTTTCACGTGAGAATGAAAAATTTTCTACTTTTGGCCTAATTCCCACCAACATAACTTCTACATTAAAATTTTTATTTGACAACTCAATAAGGGCATCATTAAGCATTTCTACTTTCTTGGTTGGAAATATTATACGATCATCAAGAGTCACCTCATCAACATCTTGGACTTCATTGAAAGAGGCCCTTTTCAATTCAATGTTTTGGATGACTTTCTCCCTATGTTAATCAAAGGAAATGTCCACTTCTTCAAGATAATGGTGTGAAGCAAGTAGCATGTTTCTCATGGCTTACATATTTGACAATGTGTCTAAGATTTCTCTCATCGTGCTAATAAGTTATACTTGCACACCATGCACACTTGATTCTTCAAAGGCCATATGCACACAAAATTCAGCCACCTCAAACTAGTTGAGTGTATATGTCAACAAGATCGATGCATATTGTGCTTTCCATTAGGTAAATTGCATGCATTGGGACCATCATCGACAAATATTGGCCAACCTTTTCTCAATATGTCATATGAAATATATCACTGCAACTCCAAAGATTGGCAAACTGATGAGTGCATTGAAATACCCATTCACCAACCTAATGAGTATATCTCTCAATGAAGTAACTTTATTGATTAATGCAATATTTCCCTTAGACCTATCATTCTGCACTCTAAGTTTCCCTTTCTAACTAGTAAATTATTTATCCATAAATAGGAAGTGGGTATGCATTCTCTTCATCTTTGCATTAAATAACTCAGCGAAAGGAACACTGGATGCCCCAATAGATAATGGATGTATGTCGTCAACATTGAAAATAAATTCCCTTATTGTCTGTATCTCCATTTTAATATTTTTGCCTCGCTTTCTTTTATAAGTTAACCTTTTGAAATATTGGCTCTAAAAATTGAATGTGAATGAGTCATATTGATAACCATGCCCTATCATCTTGTGGATCGTTCAATTGTTCAATGAAATAAGGTGCTAGTCTGATTGTTTGACTCACTCACTTGATCATGGCCCCTTCATCCTAATTCTCCTTATTACTACTTCTACCCATATTTTAAGAACCACTAGGACACTTTCAACCTTCAAAATACAAGACTTGACCCTCTTGACATAAGTTTTCCCTTGGGAAGAACTTCATAGAATGGTTCAATTTACCACACTCACTGGTTCATAATCATCCATCCATTTATTCGTCATTAAGACTCTTATTGTTTCTAGATTGGCGTTTATTGGCAAATGGGGGCATTGAATAAACTCTCAAAGGTTGTTTGTTGGTTAAATGATGAACTTGAATCCTTCAACGCTAAACATTTCGACACTTGATTACCTCTTTGCTCCTCTACCTATGTGCAATTCTTGGCTCTCAGGTATAATTCCTTATGCTCATTATGTTGGTGACATAGTCTCCAAATCAAGCCTTGAGACACACATAAATTTTCAACCATATGCAAGGGGTCATAAAATTTGATTGGCTCCAACTAGAAATTGTGCACCACTAGCTCAAAAGAAATATGGTCATCATGATCCAACTACTATCTGGTACTCCTCAATCGCAAGAGGATGTTGAGGCTAGAGCTCCTTACTCTTCTTAAGAGTCCTAGTCACCCCATGCAAGGTTATTTGGTAAGCTATTTCCCAAATAAATAATATAAGGAACACATACTTCGATAATACATTGAGATCTATAGATATCCCATCAACCTTGATGTAGAAACTTTCCTCTTGCATGTACCAATCATCAATAAACTCCATTGCTTCGATAGGCTCGATAGTGAAAAATATGGATTCTTCGCATTAGATGATTTGGTGTAGCAAGGCCAATACATAAACACAAAGGTTGGAATAATCCTACAAATACCTAGTCTTCCAGAAGCTCTAGTGATATGGTGACATGTAAAAACATGTTGATTCCCTTTGTTCAAGTGCAGTAGACTTCTGCAAAGTGCGAACAAGACCACTAGAAATTGGGTCCACCTAGTTGGACATAGTACCATTCTCTAAGATCTCATACATTATTGGTACCCAACTCATCTACATGTGTTGAGTATCTAACAATCCATACAACAATTTTAGAAGCACCGTCAGGTCTTTTACCTCATCCACAAATCCTTTTACAAATGTTTTGCTCACACAAATTGTGGGAATGGAGAATTTATAAATCTTGTGGATGTTTGTGGAATTGAAACAACCAATGATATCACCTCCTTGATATTTTAAAGCACGCAACAAGACATCAACATTTTAGATCAAACTTCAAATAAAATTACCACAAGGAAACAACTCCTCCCAAGTCATTTTATGGATAAAACAAACAATCCCACACTTGAGATTCTGCGAGCTTGGTCATTCAAAGGAGACTGCAAGCTTGGCCATGAATTCCGCTTTCTCCCTTTCAGACTGTAGACCGTTGGGGACATCAATGAATCAGTCAATCCCCACAGTTAACCCATTATACCTAATATTGGTTTCACAGCCTATTCATTTCGTTTCGTTTCACAGCTCGCCCAGTAAGCCTAAGTGAGTCAGTAAGCCTATTTCTTAATAAAATAAGTCAAACTAGCAAAAAAGGGAGATGCTTATTAAAGGCTTGGTTCAAGCACCTTTCTTTATTTATCCATTCACCCCACTATATTTAAGTGAGACATTTTGACCATGTAATCCATATAAACGACACTTGTCCATGTCAGCTTTTTAAGCAGCCTTTTGTTTTTTCTCACACTTGTGGTGGGGGCACACCTCTATATCTATGATATAACACTGAAGAATTGGTGAAAACATTGTATCTATGAACCACATATTTGATTCTAATGGCAAAGACTGCATCTTTTTTTCCATTACCTTCATGTAGAAGCAAATTTTCATTAAACAATTGCGAGAGCAAAAATGGCTAGAGATTTATTTATAAAAGACACATGAAAAAATTATTTTATCAAGCCTTCATTTTATGAATTAATCAAACCTCATAAGTATTGTCCCGATGTTTCTAAATATAGTTTGGTAATGGAACCCTTGAGTAAAATAAATATATGATCAATTACTCAACAACAATTTTATTACAAAATTAATTTTATTACAATAATTTTGTAGGTTCTCACACCAAGGTTTTTATTAAAATCTATAATATATACTCTACAAACAAAGAAGGATCTATCATTGAACAATGTTCTCACAACATTGTTAAGGATAAAAATGGGGAAAATATGAATCCTTGTGTGGATTTGGAAAACTACATACAATGGATTCTGAATATGAATGCAAATAATCAAAATTAACTTCTCGGGAAAGGTAAATGCCAAAGTTCAAAAGCTGACAATTCTCTACGTCTTGGAAACGATGTTCCCCTTTCTTGGAAGAACCATGAATGAAAACCTTGTTACTCCTTGAGGATTCAAACAATGTCAAATAATGTGCTTCTCTCAGATGCATGGTAGAGATGGCCACCACTTCAAACTAGTTTTAATAATAGATAGGATTCCCAAAGACCAAAGTGAAATGCACACTTGTCCGAGGTACAAAATCGATCTGCAATGAAGAATGAAGATTTAATTCAACTTTCTTGAAGTATCTAAACCATGCAACAACATATCAGGGTGAAATTTAACCAGAAGAGCGATGCCTAGAGACCAAAAGAGCATTACACAAAAGTGATGAATGAATCAATCCACCTGAGAGTGAAACACCCTTGGGAAACTCACAACCTGCAATAGAAGAAACCTGGGAATAATGAAACACTCGCCTACAACAAAGAGATGATAAACAAGCTTGTTTGTGGTAAATGAATCGCCACATGGTGGAATAGTTGGTGGATTCAGGCATTTAAACACAATTAAATCGTCGTTTTTTATGGCTTACTTGCCTCTAGGGTGAGTGTGATCGGATTAAATTGTTGAGTTAGGGCCGCAACTTGCCTTGGAGGTGAGCAATATGTGTCACATGGGAAATTAATTGATTTAAAGGGCATATCGTGCCTTGGAGGTGAGAAAATTTTGTTTTAGTTGGGCATCTTTTCAAAAATACTCATTGAAAACCATGTCGATCGGTCCCATAAAAGACATGCTAAGGTTGATACATAGAATGCCCAAATTACTATATTTGAGAGTTTGTTTTCCTCAAATGTGAGTTCTTTGTTTCATATGTGCATTTTTTTGAGTTAAGGGAGAAATGTGCCTTGAATGTGAGTAATTTTTCCCATATGGTCAATTTGCCAAAACACTTGGAAAAACTAATATCAAGTGTCAACGTGCCAAAAGACTTAGAAAAACCATTAAGTAATTCTCCCATGCATCCACTTGCTAGGCTTGATGTGATTAATTTCCAGTCAAAGTTAATGAGGCTCTTTGAAATTCCACGTAAGTAAAAACATTGAGAAAGAAGTGATGGTCATCATCAACAAACTCCAAACAAAGTTGGTCACAAAGAAATCCAATAGTGACATTAATTGACAAAAATAATTATCTACAATTAAAAATGCTCCCTTTACTTTTCATAACTCCCCTATACAAGCTTGGCTCTATGTCTCATTTAAAGCAAGTCTTAGAGGACACCAAGATCTTTCCAACGTCAGGATAGATAACATATTTACCTTTCATTAAACATGTAGCAAAAAATAGTTCATTAATGTGAATTTTTTAAGAGTGTTTTCTTATAGGGATCTTAATTGATTTCTGTCAATTAAAATCAATGACTCAAAAATCATCAATCTAGCCTCTTCTAGAGTTCCAATACTTCATTCAATCAGACCATGAAATTACGCATAAATAGGCACCACAAGGAAAGTTTGGTTCTCATACAGAGTGTTGCCTCAATAATCTCAATGATTATACTTTGGAATGTCATCATTGTCATATATTATTTTATCTGCATTAGTAACCATGCTCCAATTCATTGCAGAAAGGTCGATCTATCTATGCTCAATATATTCACAAACACACACTAATGAATATATGTAAATGTCATTAAAATTTGATAGAAATGCGTTATAACTCAAGGAGCAATCATTTGTGAAAAATAGGGGTTATAAGCAATCACAAAATATGTAACCATGTCATGAACATTGTTATCAAAACATTCTCAAATTTACCCTTTTAGTGACCATCCTCGTTATGCTTGTAACCACTACCCTTGAGGTTAGGTGGCAGATGATATTAAGAATTCATTTATAAATTTCAATGTACCATCCAGCCATAAACCATGTGAGACAAGAAAATGATCTTTGACTGCTATCAATCCAAACTTCAATTCAGAATAAATATCAAATTAATTAGTGCACAAGCAATTAAATGTAATTTGTGTCATATGATCAATGAGACAAACTAATCAAAGACATTCATGGGTTATCATACATTTGAATACTTTCACTTCTTCATCCTTACCATTGACATGCTATTGAAAGAAATTAATCGTGGACCATCCATAACGTGCAAAGGAAATGTTGTCATTTAAGTATCTTAGTATAAACCAAGGAATTTCTATAAGGTCTCTACAATCAAGAGGATTTTTGAAATCATTACATCCATCGATGCACAAATAACCCAAATTATCAAAACCAGGCTTGTCATCCAACTGAACTCAAAGAAAATTTCAAACAATCGTTGGGTCCCAACGATTTACATGCAAACACAATATCAATGATCAGCACTAGTACATGAGTGTGTAGGTAATGTTGCTTGAACTTTCTAGAGAAAATTTGTGTATAAATTTTTGAAAAGTCCAATGTTTCGAGTGGACACTCCACCCATCATCAATGACAAATAAAGCTGAAATGACAATAGAAAAGAGTGCTTGGTTGGATATTTATAGGGTTAAAAATCAAGGTTAACTCTTTCTTCCACATCGGTTAACCTTAATTTTTAACCCTATAAATATCCACCCAAGCACTCTTTTCTATTGTCATTTCAGCTTTATTTGTCCTTGGTGATGGGTGGAGTGTCCACTCAAAATGTTGGACATTTCAAAATTTTATATATAGATTATCTCCAGAAAGCTCAAGCAACACAGCACAAGTACATTCAAATGAATTTGTATGTTTTAATAAAAATGCCCTTAAGGTGAGGTGCACTATCACTATTTACCTTGTGTGCTTTGAATGTGAGTAAATAGAAAACATCCATACATCTAAATCAATACCAAGTAGATACACTTGAACAAGAGATCAACACAACAGTAAGTCCCCATGCACAGGGAACACCAAAATGAATTATCTACACAAATCAAAATAGTCAAAAAAATCAACACAAGCAAATTAGGCAATCTGAGTCATTCATGAGAGCACATTAAGACCAGAGTGATCCATCCACTCATCATTCAACCAAGGCACTCGTCATTCATGTTCAATTCAATTAATAGTCAATCAGGGAAACCACTCAAAGAATTTGAAATCATCCCAAAGTCTATCATGTCAAAATCTTAAATTACAAAGAAAAGAAAATTGTGGTTGGTGAGGCTTATACTTTTTTTGTTGGTGGGAGGGGCCAGGGCCTAGGATCAATTGGGATGTCACCTACAAAACCAATGTTAGCACAACAATCCCAAGATAAAATATCATGAAATAAGTCCAAAAACCACTACCAACTCAACAAGTAAGGCTTGTTGTGATAAAATTGCAATACACTAAAGGTTATATCAGCAATGAATAGAATGTAACAACTGCAATATTTCATTGTCAAAATCAGCAAGTAATAATATTAGATGAAATCCCTTAATAAGTAGATAATCATCCAATACTTTGAACAATTGTTTTGACAGTTAGAAGGGTTGGAAAATGAATGTTGTCAGTAGTATATAATAGCCTTAAAGGTTGTAGCAAAATTTTACTACATCGGCAAGAAATCACTGTTAAAATTAGGAAATGAATATGCCAAGTTGTATCCCTTAACTTATAGATCAATATTCAATCATTAGACAACAACTTCCATGATGAATTAGAGGTAAATTGAGAGTTATCAGCAAAATTTATGCATCCCTAATCGTTGTAGCGTTACTTTTATAACAACAAGCAAGCAAATTAAGGCAATTTCACAACATTTTTGCATCAATGGCTTCCCTAGAACATGGGCAATCCAAGAAGAGATAGAACAATTTCAAGAGAGAAATTATCACGTTTATCAATGCAACCAATGCCTTATATTCAAAGGGTAAATGGAGTCAAAGGGAGGAGCACAAGAAGAGAAAATATCAAAGAGAAAGTTAGGCAACAAGATCCAGAGGTTATACCAGCAATGAATCAAATGTAATAGGTGCAATATTTCACTATCAAAATCAGCAAGTAATAATATTAGATGAAATCCCTTAACAAGTAAATAATTATCCAATCCTTGAACAATTGTTTTGATGGGAAATTCAACAAGAGAGAATGATTTCAAGAGAGAAATTATCTTGTTTGTTAATGAAACTAGTGCCTTATCTTCAAAAGGTAAATGGAGTCACAAAGGGAGGAGCACAAGAAGGGAAAAGATCAAAGAGAAAGCTAGGCAGCAAGATCAAGAGGAGTCTTAACAATCTCTAGATTTATGTTTCCCTAGGAGGTCTAGCAAGAGAATACCAATGATTTCCTTCTAGTTGTTTTATTTCCTTCTAGATAACCTTTTGCAAGAGATCGAGGGAAAGGAAACGATGCCTTAAGGGAGTCTTAACAATTGTTAGGGGGGTCATTCTACAAAAGACTAGGGTTAAAAGAGTCTTAACAATCTTTAACCAAGCCTTTTGCAATGCAACAAGGGAAAATTAGGGCTTTTAGGGTTTTGAAGATAACCTTGAACAATGATAGCATGAAAAATTGTTGATTTTGTAGCTTAGGGAGTTATTCCCACAAGAGGTCAAGGTGTCAAGCATGTGGAAATCTTCATTGGCACTAGACCATCTTTTTGTTTCAGTGAAATCGGCCTTAGAATAAGGCTAGGGCATCATGGGCAAGTTGATGGGCTTTGTGGGCTTGTGATGGGGTGTCACACCCACAAGGAGGGATAAAATATTCTAATTAATTGTTGAGTTTAGGAAGGGCTCATAAACTCACTCATTAGACTTGTATATAAAGGAGAGAAGTCATCGTGACATTTCATCATTGTGGCATCATGGAGTTAAAGTGAGTAAACACTTATGTTGGGGAGCATGGTAATTGTAGCAAGGAGATTTATGCACCTAGGAAATCTGGCCTAGGATTTATGGATCACATGGGAAATGAGGAAGGATGCACTTGCGAAGGAATCTGCAGAGAGAAAATCGTACGGAGGTGTCCATACAAGATTTTTGTACATGTATGCGGGTTGCAGTGGGCACAATCGTGTATGTATGTGGGATGCAATGGGCATAGTCACATATGTACACATATTGCAGTACGGTGAATCATGTACATTCGTACAAAGTTTTATGGGTAGAAGTAGGTCCATACAAGTTGACGTCAACAATAGTAAATGTGATGTCAACAAGTCGTACATGTGGTCTGCAGCAAGTTTGTGGACAGAAGAAATTTCCAGGGATTTGCTAAGGTTTGGTTTTCTGATTTTTCTGGTTTTTGGAAGACAAGATTATCCTCAGATTTTGGTGAAATTGTATTGGTTGGGAGGGTTGCTTTTTCCCTAGGAATTTCTGAAATTGACAAAGTTACATAACAGAAAATGTGTGTCTCATGTGTATTGATGATTCATTTATGATCTTGTTGTTTTCGCTGCATATATTTTCAATGAATAATATTCAGTGTAAAAGTGTTCAGTGATAAAAGTTAGGGTCTATTGCTAGCTCACTAGGAAGCAATTTTCAGATCTAAAAATCAGTGACATAGAGTAGCATGTGAAATTGACATGGTATCAGAGCTTGGGATTTGAAGAGAAGGGGATCATCTTGAGACACATTTTTGGCTACAACACTAGAGGAGTGTTGTTCTTGTTCTTGTTCTTGTTCTTGTTTTTATTCTAGGCAGGTCACCATGGAGACTTGGTGGATAGTGGAGCTTCTTGTCATATGACAGGATCACATAAATCACTCACCAGTTTGACAGAAGAGAACTCACGACTATAAGCAGAACTTGGTGACAATGACAAGTATGCAGTCAAGGGAGTTGGAACAACTTTGTTTCCGTTGAAGTCTGGAAATCCTTTCAAGACGAGTGAAGTGTTGTATGTACCTGCACTGAAGAAGAACCTACTCTCTATCTATTCCATGAAGGACAAAGGGTCTGCAGTGGCATTCATATATGGACAGGCTCTCTCTTGGCCAAAAGGATTGAATCTTGACTCAGCAAAGGTCATTGGTACTCGTGATGGTAGTCTCTACAAGTTGACCAATCAGCCAGCTCAGGCCCTGGTACATGATAGTGATAATTTATGTGATCTTTGACACAGGAGATTGGGACACTTACATCACCAAGAATTTCTAGTATTAAGGAATATTGTTACAAGTCTTCCATAGTTTGGATCTGAAAACTAGGGAATATGCAGAGGTTCTGCACTAGGCAATAATGCCAAGGTTGTTTTTCCAAGCAATGACAGTAGGTCCAAGGAGATCCTGGATGTCATGTCCCATTTTTTGGCGAGCCTAGAAAAAATTAAATGTTTTATTAATTATTCCATTAAGTTGTCTAATTTAATTTGGCAACTAATATTTAATTAATTATTATTTAATTTTAAGTGACTCAAATAAAAGATAATATTATAAAGTGTTAAGCCCTAATGTTCGCTCATTACCCCTTAATTGGGGCATATTAGATTAGTAATGCTATTTTATTTATGTCAGCTTTAGGCCATTAGTTGTAATTTAGATTAGTAATGTTATTTTAATTATG
>CBVK0100852841.1:0-10501 GCA_900067695.1 Picea abies
GGGTTTCCCAGGATAAATGCTTGTGTACTCTTGTGATTGTGTTTTTCTCAGTGATCCTATCTTTGCTATTGTTATCTAGTAAATTGAAAGTAACCTAATAATAGGAGAAACTTTAACATCTTTCTCCCTAAAATTAGCCTAGGTCAATTAGAAAGAAGACTTGTCATCCACACAAAGAAGGAGACTAAATCAAAGCATAATCAAATGATGCCACTTGTACATAAAACCGTCATGAGAGGGGGATGTCCCACGAAGGAGGGCGACTTGCTTCTTTAGCTCAATGTTCCCTTGAAAATGTGTTGGAAAGGCCTGAAAACGTGGTGTAGTAATCTCCCATGCAATCAAAGGTCCAATGTCTAGCTTCTTCAAGTGTAACAACCTCATGAAAAGGTGGGGAAGGGGCCTCAGAGGTGGATGGCTCCCTCAATCAAGCTCTTAAGACCTCAAAAGATGCTTTCCAAAGTATAACCAAGTCCTCATTTCAAGCAAAGATCCTCCACAAAGCAAGGAAAGTGCCCCTCCAAGTCAAATCAACTCTAAAAACACCTTGTCATAAAGCCCACACATGTGGGTCGACCCTTAATCATGCATGAAATAGTACAAAAAGTGATGAAACAAGGGGTTTCTCTGGAATCTTCAAAGTGGCATGTGTAGAGGATGTCCATACATACATAAATGACCGAAATGTGGCTCGTAGGATGTGACCAGTGCCTTGGGATATGTGTACTGCCTCAAGAAATGTGAGATTACCTCGAGAAATGTGAAACTGAGGGAGCATTTGCATAATCATCTCTGATAGTAGATGGTCAAAGTGGGATGAATACATTAGATAAGGATCCATGCTTAGGTATAAAATAAGTGTGCTATACATAGGTGTGACAACCTTTACAAAGAGCAACAATTTTACGTCATATACAAAGGGTTAAGAGAGACGAATAACTCCCTTAGATCATGTGTCCTAGGAGATCCACCCCAAGATGGTCGCATACCAACCCAGATCATAAATGATCGACATGATGAAGAGTTACCAACATCAAGGGGCAGTCGGTCGAAGCCATAAAAACAATGCCTATCTTAAAGTGGGGACTAAAAGGACGGGCCATGATTGACCACGAGGGGTCTAGACTCTGGAGATACTACATAGGCCCCCGACCAATACATAGAACATCTAAGCATGGTTCAATACAATACACGAGCACAAATACAACCACACTTTTGGTTCATCATGATACAATGAAGCACATAATCTACCCATATGATGGTCCACATATGGCGAAAAAATATAGGGTACACTAGGGTGAATTTGAGATGTAACAGGTGGTAACCAGGGTAAACCTTCGACGTAGATTATGGTATGCATAACCCGACGAGGACATCAAGTATTAACATATCAACATGTCACAGAGGCAACCAACCCCAAGACTTGACCCAACTTTCAAATCATATCACTCAACCACTCGAACTAACCCACTGGGCCATAATATCAGTATTATATATTACAAATGTAAATATAAATTATATATTTTATTTATTTATATAAGTTTTGTTTATAAAAAATTATATTTATATTGTTAGTACTTATGGTTTCCCCACTTTATTTGGATATTGGCTTTTCAATAATCTAATGAATTTGTATCGGGATTCGGATCGGTATCCAAATCCTGGTAATTTAGGTCATAGCCTAGCATCTTTGTAACCCATTTTTGTTGTTGTTTTGAAGATAGTCCTTGTTCTGAGAAGTATTTCAATGTACACATTGGAACATTAATTACACAGAGGGGGCTAACATGTACTAAGGGGATTCATAATCTGGTGGGGGGGAATATCTCCATCCTTGCCTTACCAACCAAACAAGGCCTTGTTGATTATTGAAATGTGTTTTAATTTTTTAAAATTTATTAGTTTCTTTCCACCTTTTTTTTTCGAGAGATTTTAGTCTGGTATTTATTGTATGTCGCCCATGTGACAAACATTCATTACATGACTTGTCTTGTGTTCCTAATAGACCTTGGGTAATTTTTTTAAGGATCCAAGGATTCTAAATGAATATTTAGTTGATAAGGATCTAATAATATAGGAAGTAAAATTACTTCTCCGTTTCATGCCAAGTTGGGAATATGGATTAGGGAGAGTAAAGTTATAGTGTTAACTATGGACACTCTTATGTTGCTAGTTTTGAACACTATTGCTTTAAAAACTAAGCTTTTGCTTCACAATTTATTAGCTTACTTGTTTTCATTTCATTTGTTAAATGCTATAATATTACAATTTCTCTAATAGTACCAGGATTATCTAGAATTCTCCAACCAATGATCCCATGATCAATTTGCAAGGATTGATGACCTACATGTGGAATATAAATCTATCTCCAATGCTAGTGGTAGGTTATAATTGGCAATAGAATTGAGACCTCAATGTAGGTTTCACCTCCTATGTCCTTCCTTCTTAATGCAGAAAAACCAAGATTATTCTTTTTTGAGTCGCATAATTGCATTGAGAGAAGAGAGGCACACTCTAGCGTGGGGTGGAATAAATGTGTCATGTGTTTGCTTGATGCGCATAAAGTAAAATGGAAAAACCATTGACATTTGACCTCTAATGTCAAAAAACACCAACCTAAAAAAATAAATAAATAAAGGCGACCTAAAAGAATAAAATATGCTAGACCTAAAAAATTACATTGAAAAACCACATAAAAAAGTTAAAAAAAATAGCATAGATCCATCTTAGCCCATAATCTTTTAATTGTTGAGATGTTTTCACTTGGGTTTTTTAATCATTCTCAGTGCTTAATAGATCTGGGGTTAAATTAGATCTATGATAGTTAAGTATAATCTTCTCCTAAGCACTCTCTTTGAGGGTACAACTAATGCCACAACACATGCATGATTGTTGTTATGGCCTGTTTTCATCCTTTTTAGGTTTTGTTTCCAGTTGAACTAATAAAACTGTTAATGGGTTGTGAAGCTCTAAAGGTTTTGGTTTAGGATATTAATGTTCTGTCCCCTACTGGGACCCCACTTGACACCTACTTGTGGGATTAGGTTTGAAAGCTAAGACCTAGCTCCATGGAGAGTGGGATCAACCATCAAACACATATCTAGGAGTAATCAACGTCATCCATGCATCTCTTGGTCAAGGTTGACATCTAGAAGAAGGTGACTAATATTCTTGTGTACACACAACTTGGTTAGGCCAATATAGATTCAAGTAACAAGCTCTGGTTTAGTCCCAAATTCCTAGTGAGGGTTTTGTTCATGATCCTGTTTTTTTTTCCGACCCTTTTTTTTGCTACTTTTGATCAATGATGTGAGTAACACCTTCCCAATTGTGGGAATTTATTGCAAGCAAGCTATTGCATCTCACAATAGACTAATATCATTTGTCCAAGTGGTTGTGAGTGGGGGTTAGATATTTCGCCAAATTCCCATAGGACTTGTGCTTGGCCCCAATTACATGAGTTCACTTGCTTGCTTGGGAGAGATGACAAAACACGTGTGATTGTTGTTGTAGATGGTTTTCATCCTATTTAGGTTTTGTTTCCAATTGAACTAATATAATCATTATAGGGTTTTGAAGCTAAGGTTTTGGTATAGGATATTAATGTTATCTCTCCTATTGCAACCCCACTCGGCACCTACCCACAAAACTAGGTTTGAAAGGCAAGACTAGCTCCATGGATAGTGGGGTTGACCATTGAGGACACATCTAGGAGTTAATAAATGTCGTCCATGTATCTCTTGGTGAAGGTCGACATCAATAAGGTGACTAATTTTCTTTCTTGCACTTGGTCAAGTAACCAAAATAGAGTAGAGTAACAAGCTCTGGTTTAGTCACGAATTAGTAGTGAGGGTTTTTATTTAGGCCTTGGTTCACAATCTTTTTTTTTTCCAACCCTTTTGTTAGATGCTTTTGGTCAATGATGTGAGTGGCACCTTCTCGATCGTGGAAATTTATTGCATGAAAGCAAGTGCATCTCAAAAATGACATAGTATCATTCGACTAAGCAGTTGTAAGTGAGGGTTATTTATTCCAACAAATTCACCAAGAACTTGCACTTGGTCGCAATCACATGAGTTATCTTGTTTGCGTGGGAGAGATAACGCATGAGGAGTGAGCATGTCACTTGGGGGAATCAACCTTGGTGGGGGAAACACCAACACCTCATTGATGTTTTTTTAACCTTGATTTTCTATGCTTATATTGGGTTCAATAGTTGTTTAATTTATCTTTAATTTCAAGGCTATTGAAGGTCTAGGTTATCTAGCTTGCCCATTCAAATGAGCATATCTAAGGTCTTTTATGCATATTTACTCCATTAGAGAATAAAGGTCACCTTACTATTCCTTGTTGCAATACTTGTGTGTGCGTCATAAAACATTAAGTGGTTAAATTATCATTTTTCACTCATCCCATATTTTCAATAAAATGCAATTACAATTACTTTACAAACTTTAGAGATTGGAGACCATTACCCTCACATCCTACTTGGTTCCACTATTCTCCTATTATGTTTTTAATTTAACTCAAATGATCAACAATACTTTAGACAACCTCCATGTACCTTCAAATACTAGTATAGACTTAGTGCTTAGTTATCACTAAATTAAACAATCTCAACAATGATATATTTTGACAGCTAATGTGCATAAGTTGGTGAAATCACTTAATGAGATTATAATACAATTAAAAAAAATGATCACCTCTTTTTTGTCATCTAAATGTATAGAAGAGTCTTGGAGGGAACTGGACTCCAAACACCTTTGTGCCTTTGTATTATGGGCTTAAATATTTAATTAGTTCAATTTTGATCCTCTAATAATTCCCCCTCTCGGTATCTAGTTGTGTGTACATCTTGGGGGGATCAAACTCATGACCTCTCATTGTCAAGCTAGGTTGGCTTGACTAATGAGCCATGAATTTTTGTTGAAAGCTATTCCACAGTTTATTGGTTTTGTCCATGGTTAACTAATTATATGTATAACCCATTGGAAAGGGTCATGTTTGTTCAGTGTGAAGGCTCATTATTTTTTGTAGACTGTAGATACAATAATGGCTCGAAGGCTAAGAAATATTGACATGTAGGCCATAATATTATTGGCAGTTGGGCTGTTACAACATTAATGCGAGAAAGCCGCAAAAGATGCCGCACTCAACCATCGAACACACAGAGGGGAGCAAGCTTGCCAAGATTTGAAAGTAGGTCATCTGTGTGAGAATTGCTCCAAGTTGTTGCTAGACCACACATACATGTGTGTGCGTGCGTGTGACCTAGTGTTTACATTTTTAATAAGAGCACTTAATAAAAACAACTTGTGTCTCCTACATGGTGTATCTATTATTCATTTTCAAAATGTGGAGAGGTTTGGCCCCATGAGCTCCCACATACCAACAAATGACTTAACTGATGAACCAATCACAATACCTTGGTGTATGTGGCAATGTTACATGGGGATGTGTTCCCAAGGGTAGGGGACATGCTCCCTTTGCTCCTTGTGCTCATGGGATGTGGGTACTCCAAGGGGGATGTTTCCCCATGCCCCCTTTTGAAGGGGACACAAAGGGATGCAGTAGGAAACATCCCTCTCAAAAAATGAGACTTTCCCATGCTCCCTTTTGAACACAGTCTGTCTTTTTAAGGAAAAAAAGATGAAAGTAAAATACAAACACACACACACACACATCTTATATATGTGTTTGTGTGTGTGTGTGTGTGTGTGGTCTAGTAACAACTTAGAGCAATTGTCACGAGGATAACCCAGTGATTACATTTTTAATAAGAGCACTTAATAAAAAGAACTTGCGTCTCCTACATGGTGTATCTATTATTCATTTTCAAAATGTGGAGAGGTTTGGCCCCATGAGCTCCCACATACCAACACAATGACTTAAGTGATGAGCTAAGAAATACCTTGGTGTATGTGGCAATGTTACATGGGGATGTGTTCCCAAGGGTAGGGGACACGTTCTTTGTGCTCATGGGATGTGGGTTCTCCAAGGGGGATGTTTCCCCATGCCCCTTTTTGAGGGGGATGCAGTAGGAAACGTCCCTCTCAAAAAATGAGACTTTCCCATGCTATCTTTTGACTACATTCTATCTTTTCAAGGAAAAAAAGATGAAAGTAAAATAAAAGATAAAATGAATGTAAGCCTAATGCACAAGTAGATGATGAAGGCCCTGATGAAGCACAACTCGGGTTCATTTGTGTGCCAGAGTATTGTGGAGAATGCAAATGATTTTGATTTAGATAGTGATATTCCTACAAGTGGTCCTTATTCTTTCATGCATTAGCTGGATGTAGAGACTAGTGAGGCATTACCTTGAGCTGTAATGCTCATTTGTCATTTGACCCATTCCTAGATCGATGGTCTTAAAACTTAGATATATATGTTCTAAAGTTTATAAATATAATGAGAAATACAATGGTGTGATGATTTATGAATCATGATTATGATTATTATATTATTATAGCATCACATATCATTTATGATTTATTGTGTTACATGCAACGATGTATGTTATGGTGCATTGTTATTTAAAAATTTGTTTCAGTTTTCATATACTTTAAATTTAATGTTTTAGTATTTCGAGTGGGGTCCCCTATGTTGGAGACCTCGATGTCCCCTATGATGATCCCTAGAATTTGGGGAGTGCTTCCACTTGTCCATTGGTGTGTTTCTTTGCTCCCGCATCCTCGTATCTCTGAAACTTGGTGCAACATTGGTATGTGGGATGAGTGGTTACTTATATTCTCAAGGTGCTAAGTGCACCCTTGTATATATACATATGCATATGCACGCGAATTGATATTTTGTTTACACACACACACACACAAATCCACAGAGGTCACAAGTTCAAATCTAGAGGGGGGTAGGGTATGTATACCTCCGTAGACTTTACCGGTCAAATCATTGGGCGGAGGGGGTCTCTTGTCCCACAAACAAGGGGGTCTCATACACCAATTTGGTGTCTAGCTTGGCTGTGACCTTAAAAATAGATTACTATTATTATATTAAAACTATCTACTGCTGTGTGTATATATACACACAAATTTAATCATTAAAATTTCAATTGTTGTTGTATTAATATAATATGCAATGTTACTTTAGTAAAACATGCTTATATAAATATGAATTGATTGATTTTTTGTTTGTTTGTTAGAAATGTGCTTGTAACTTGCGGGTCTAGCATTTTTAACCATTGGCTAAGAAACCACAACCTAGGGGCATCTAAGTCGTCAAAATCACTTGGGGATCGCACCTGGCCTCGGCTGCACCAACCATTAACATGGCTGGATTTTTGGGTGTCTCCTCCTGACTAAACTCACCGTAAGAGTATTGAACTCGGGTCGCCTAACATACAAAATCCACACCTTAACCGATTGAGCTAGCGAGAATTCACATTATTATTTTTTTGTTTGTCTATTGTTATTGGGTATATGGCAGTTCCCCCAAGGGAGAGCCACCATGGGTTATTGGCTCGTGGAAATCACCATGAGTAGTGGCCTATAGAATCCTTTTCAAGGGGGAGTCAACTACAACTTTGCTAAAATATGCAAGACTTCGAAAAAATATCAATAACTCCATAAAAGATCCTTGAATTATTTACTTGGAGTGAAATTACAAAACCACAACAAACATGAGTTGAAATCCTATGGAATTGGTTGTGCAACAAAATTTAGCTGCAACTTTGAAACTATTCTCATATTGTGGATGAATTTTTTTGGAGTAACTGCATGGGAAGAGAATGTTTTGTGTTTTGGATCACCTAGTTGTGATCCGTCTTAAGGACATTTTAAGATTTTTCTCGTATCATAGTTAAACTACACATACAATTTGGAGCTGCAACATTTGATCCAAAATAAATCACTATATAATTTGTCATCTATTTTGGTACTTTTTGAGTGGAAAAATTAGAGCTAATGACTTTTAGGACACATTTCAAGGGCAGGTTCTATTGTGATTATTTGGGGTCCCAAAAATTTTGGAGCCTGTTTGGGGCATTAAACAACCTTTTTTGGGGTCAAAACTTTGTAGACATAGTCCTTTGCCTCAATCAGAATTAGCATGAGGAAGTTATGCCTCTTGCAAGTTGAGCTATGTTTTGATCACCATGGTATCTAGTGGATACCACGTCAACTCCCATTACTCACACATGGAGCTAGTGTTGTGTGGACTTTTGATGGTCCAAAACCCTAACCCTAATTTGAAGTTGAGGGATGCAGAAACCCAAACCCCAACCCTAGAGAACTATCAGGGATGTTAAATAGTGGGTTGTTAGGAAAATAAGGGGTTCCATTCTTAATGTATTGATTGTTGTTCCATGGTTGAGTAGAGTAAGGGAGTTGGATATTAGAGTAGAACAAAGTAAGTAGAAGACCCTATAGCAACCTTATAGGCCATAGTGTCAATGGCAACTCCATATTGGGTTTCCTAGGGTACATCTTGTGTTCATTGTGTGGATGGTGTGGTATTTAGGGTACATCTTGTGTTCATTGTGTGGATGGTGTGGTATTTGTTTTAGCTTCTTTTATTTTAGTCTCAACTTATTTTAGTATTGTGAGGGCTAAGCTAGTAATATTAAATCTTAATCTTAATTAAAACACTGCATAACAAAGAGTTTGCAGAAACTTGTAAGATCTATTTTGATGCACTATTCTAGAATATCCACGATAGTTTACAGATTAACAATACTTAGCTACCACAGAGAAACTCTTCTCATATAAGAAATAAACTACATTGGCAAAATGATTTTACAAGGAGAATAATTTGCATAGCGCATAGGTTTCCTATACACCTACTTTGCCCCACATACAAATTACATGGCTAGTTCTCACAACACTTGAATTTCACGTGCATGTAAGAATAATTTACAAATCATTTATATTTCATAGGCATATGCTTTGCTCAACATATAAACTACATGGCAAATCATTTAAATTTTACACAACCCCTAAATCTCATAGGCATATAAGAATAGTTTGCACGACATGCAAAATTCTGTAAATACAAGGGAGAGCTTGGAGATCACTACGTTTAGCATGCTCCTTAGTACTTCACTTAGCAAAAAGCTGTCTCTAGGGTAAGTTTGGATAATGACATAACCACCCAACCAATCTTCAAGGTAATCTACTTCCCCCTAGAGCCCACCATGCTATGTACCATGCACTAAAGAGATGTGATGGCCTTCTTATGTCGGGTTGGGCTGTTACTATTTACGCAACCATGGGATGGATATTGAGTGAACATATTTTTGGACCAAAGTCTGTGAAAATTCAATGTAGAATTGTATGCAACTTAGCATCTAGTGAATTTGGTATGGCTTATGAGACTTTTTTTTTTGTTTGCTAGCATGTCCGTTGCATGCAGGACTAGCATGTGGTCTAAGAAACTGCGACCCAGGGGCATCTAAGCCGTCAAAATCACCCGGGGATCACACCTGGTCTCGGCCACACCAACCCTTAACATGGCTGTATTTTTTTGGGTGTCTCCTCCTAACTACCGCGAGTTTTGAACCTTGGCCGCCTTACAGAATGAAACCCTCGAAATCCAATAGTGCTAGCGAGATTTGACACGGCTTATGAGACTATTGTAAGAGTATTTTATCTGGAATTTAAATTATAATATTGCAAGAAATAAATGCCGGCCACCTAAGGTTAATATTAAAAGTGTCATGTTATGTCTTACACTCTTAGCAACATCGCCTTAAAGGAATGAAATGACCCCTTGTCTTTTATGAAATGACAAGTACTTTCTAGTCTTTAGTAAACTGATTTATGTCACACCACATAATTCACAATGTGCTTAAGCGACACTCTAATGATAATCCTTTGGCTGCTTGGAACTAATAATTTTATTTGATTAAATTCAAAGTAGGAGATTGATAATGGATATTTGCAGTCCAGGTGCTCAAGGTGAAGACAAAGAATCCAGCCAAAGCCAAAACCATCCCTCCCGTTATAGTCACCAGAGTCCTAAAATGAAAGTCATAGATGTAAATACCTTGAAGAGCCAAGTTAACGGAGATTCCCCCTATCTACATGATATTAAGTGAATATTGGAATCTTGGGGCTCAAGATTAGAAAAATGGAGAAGAGATCAACAGTAGAAGAGGACACTGGTCGAGATGAATCACTCAAGTGTCGAAATTTAGGATATGACCTAAGGAAGCAGAAGGCCTCTACCTTTAATAGGTACGTCAAAAGAGGAAATGAAGTGGAACCCTGGTTAGTCAATATTGAAAGGGACATAATGTGATATGATTTCAACTCTCTAGAGAAGACTAAGTTAGCTAATTATCTATTGCTAGACGATGCAAATCCATGGTGGGATCATTTAGAGATGAAAGAAAGGGATGACAAGGAACATTTGGAATGGAGTGCCTTCAAAAAACACTTCAAGGACAAGTACTTGGGTGAGATGTACTACTGTGAAAAGGAAATGAATACTATGCACCTAAACAAGGTGCCATGTTTGAATAGGAATATAAACAAAAGTTCAT
>CBVK0100852842.1:0-10501 GCA_900067695.1 Picea abies
ACTGTAATGAAAATCGAGGAACATGTCATTGTAATCCATCTAAAAAACTGTGATTTCAAGTTTTTACAATACATAATTCTCTTAATTTTAATTAAATTTTAGAAACAAGGAGTGAAAAATGGATATGGAAAGGCGAGGGGATTGTAATTAGTGAAAAGTGAAATAATGGTAGGGAGAGAGAGTGGATATTGTTCATAAAATTAATTAAGTAATCCATAAAACCATTATATATCGAACACAAAAGGTCCAACACTAGCCAAATAATCACTGCGCTTAATTAAACAACTATTGTGTATAATTCATTCAATTATGTGTATCAACTTGCTCATTGTTCGCAATCAAATCTTTAATACAATGTCAACAAAACAAGACAATATGCATTCCACAACCACCTGTAGAAGAGTTGTGTTTCTTCTCATTTATCCAATTAATGTTTTAAAACAATTCCCGAATGAATACACAGTCACCCGATTTCACCATGTTCAACATCAACACATCAACCACTATCCATGAATTATTTCATTCATCAAACACAAACACAAAAATCGTGCCCAATTTTTTTCCTCAATTCCATTTAACAATTAAGTTGTAATGGGACCACACTGTCACAGAATATAGGCTCATCTCTAGTATAATACATGATATCCATCAATTATACACAGTGGACAGTCAACAAACAATCATCAATATATCAAATTGCAATAAAATTGACTTACCATTTAAACGCACAACAATCAGTACTTCGACTACCATGTTGTAGGATACATAGAAAATTCTAGAGCATTACTGTGACTGTACATGTCTATTTACTTTGGATCTAAACATTAACGCCGCTAGGATATCAATCCAATACAAGGAAACAACGACAGTATGCCTAAATCCATTTCTCAATTGAATCAAACTGCAACAAAACCATATTATTATAAAACCTGTGCCCATATATGATGGTGTAATCAAACAATATCCATAACATACATAGTGGACAGCCACACCATGACTATCCCAATTGCAATAATCCCATTTGGAAATTTAAAACATACAGTCACAACAACCATCAACTCAAACTGGCATGTTGTAGGAATCCCACACATACCCATGCGTCACACACGAAGCATCATTGTGACCTAATCAATTATAAACTAATGTTGGGTTAATAATTCAATAATTACAATATAAGAGACATCGATTGTGTATTCAATCTCATTTCCCCAATCAACCAATTAACCATGTCGAGCTTATCAATTCAATTGTTATAATAACCAATGAAGTTAATAAATACGAAGAACCAAAACCACTGTCAACATAATCAACAAAGACGACCCATCAATAGAATGTTGTCGAAGATACACCACCAACTCATAACAATCAACAATATACCCGACAAGACATAACGGTTCCCTTTATCAAAACCTAGGCTTAAGAAATCAAGGGTTCACTTTATGGACCAACACAGGGAGACTAGAGTCGACCCCTAACAACGGGTGAGAACCTCTGAGATCATATGATGGACACACATGGAATACCACCAATAAATTCACAGACAGGGTGAGATAGGAGAGATTATGAATAAAGGAGCAAATCTTCATTTTGGTCCTGTAATAACATCGATAACACGCAGGGTATAACCCCCATGGTTTCCAAATCAACCCAAATAATGTTGAGATAAAACAGAGCCGAGAAATAGAAATCAAATTTAAACAAACCCATTGGCATAATAGCCATCATAACCCACTATGAAACCATCATTAGCATGAATGAACCCATACCCAGGTGAAACAATACGCAGTGACACAAGGTCGTTCAACCCAACAAACCCATAACAACAAAATGACTGGGTATGGTGACACAAAAAAAATATGGAGATAGCCAGCCAAATTTGGATCGAATGAAACCCTTCAACCAAAACCAATAAGAATGACAGAGAGCCTTCATGGATTCTAGCACTCAGAAAGATAAATGAAACTGTGACTTCGACCATCATTTTCATTTGCCATGAAAACCACACACGAAATCTACTCCAGGAAAATATCACAAATTTACACAGTTGCCAGTCTTAAGAAAATCACAGACCCATACATCACCAAGACAATATCTATTTCATAACCAGATAGGGTTCATGGATGGAGAAAATACATACTTGTAACCATGAAAACCTTCAAAACGTGAGCTTGGTTGAGCAGTTCTTCCTTTTCTTGAAAATCGGAGCGTAACCACAATGAACACAATTAAACAATAGCCAAGCCAGGGTGACGACCAGTGGGAGGGGTATGGAGTGATTTGTAGTAAATTCACGTCGCCTCCATCCTCGAGTCATTCAATTCCTTGTACACGCCATCCCACTATTCCATTAATTCATTCAATTAAACCATGCATCGAAACCAACATCCACTATTTTCCAAAAGCTCCACCCTATGTCACATTAACCACTGCCAACCATACTATAACACATATCACATGTGTTTCCATATAACTCGATAAATGGTATAGCCACTAACCCCGTTATCTAGGACTAACAACCATCCTTTTAATTCCAATGCATATAGTGTAGAATATTAGAATAGTGTAGTTTCTTCCTTTGTATTTTTTTTTATATTTTTTTTTATCTCTTTTCAACTGCTCTTATGTGTTGTTACTAACATGTCTCTTGTGTAGGTGTCACAGTAATGAATCCAAGAACAGATAGCAAGGGTAACAATGGATAATCATAGGCCATCGTAACATGAAATTAGAGCTTAAGAGCAACAAAAACAACCGTACATAACATGCCTTATCCATCATTAATTTGTCACAATTAGAATCAACACATAATAGGCCTTATCCATTGCCAATAAAACCAATATTTCATCAATTATGTAGAACCCTGTAAGCAGTTTCAAACAACAACATAGACATGAAATACGAACCAGTCTGATCTCCCAATCTACAAGGGGATCCCACCTACTAGTATTATATATCTTGTTATCTTATAATAATAGGTTTTAGCAATACTTTTAGTATTATATATCTTGTTATCTTATAATAATAGGTTTTAGCAATACTTTTCGGGGAAAATCCTCGTTGCGATTTTAATCATCAACAATAGGAAATGTGATTTCTTGGAGATAGGGAGTCGGAGAGGCTTTGTTCCCAGCTGACTAGGAGAAAACAGTTTCAGGAAATGGTCTAGCAGTAGTAGATAAGAGAGAAAGTACTTAACGAGCTAAAATTTTTAGGTATTTTTCTAGAGGATTTATTCAATTGATTTATTATAAATATTGTAAACTAATTGTTCATAGTATTAGTGAGTTCATTCCTTCAAGTTAAATTTGCTAGAAATTATTACTAGTTTATAAATCAGAATTAGTTTTATTACAACAAAATCAAGTTTTTTTCCCAAGTCCTTCCATAGATACAAAAGTTAAAAATTTAGAAACTGAAACTTACCATTGTAACAAAATAAAATTTTTAAATTGATAGCATGATGCATGTACCATAATTTCACGGGATAAAACTTGAGGCCCTCTAGGAGAGGGACATTACAAATGGTGACATATTTTAGTTTTTTATTTCTTAGTGGTGGGAAAGAGTTGAACAATGAGATATACCTGATTATCCAGTAGCTGTCCTAGTAATAAAATTATTTGAAACATGAGCTTGGAATAATAACACCCTCTGAGAAAGGATGAAGGGCATGTTAATTAAGCCTTTATAAAACTCTCTTGGGAACTTTCTTGCTCAAAATTTTCATAGTGAGTGCACCTCCAAATCCCATTTGCAAACCTTCTGGTTCACGACTCTAGGAAAAAAATCCTCTAACCTTGGATTCAAATTTGTAGCTAGGGTTTCTCTATGAGTAATACTACTAGGGTTTCATTGTGAGTATGGGAGGAATAAAATATGGAAAAAATGGGGTGGATTTGGAAGTGGATTCATAATTTCCCCACCTTTTAGATTCCCCCCCCTCGAATCCCTGAGAGCCCCCCAAATACCTACATTGTTCCATATGATTAAAATCCCTTGTCTACACCTTACTATACCTCAATAATATGGAAAAAATGGGGTGGATTTGGAAGTGGATTCATAATTTCCCCCCCTTTTAGATTCCCCCCCCTCGAATCCCTGAGAGCCCCCCAAATACCTACATTGTTCCATATGATTAAAATCCCTTGTCTACACCTTACTATACCTCAATATATATCCTTAGGTTTTGAAACCTTTTTTTAACCCCCTTTATGTATTGTATACTTAGTAAAGACCCTATACAATGTAGATGTTAATATGCTTAGGTAAATTTTTTATGATAATATAATATCATAAACTAATATGTTTAACTATATTATTTATACTTGTATGAATGATTATATATTGAATATGATAATTATAAAAGGTACAAATGGGTTAAATTACATTCAATGTAATAAAGTATAAGGATCACTTTATAATTGATTTATAATTTATCAAATAATTGGATATTAGAAATTTTATGATTAATTATATAAAAAATATAATAAAGTAAACTATGATAATAATTTAGTTTAAAGTTATAGTCTAGTATAGTTAGATATCAAATAATATCTCTTTGTTTATGGGACAAGGGATATTAAGTACTTTAAATTGAAAATCCTATCACATGTACACAAAATCTAATAATAATATAGATAATACCTTTTACTTGATTATATAAAAATATCCTTAAGTTAAGACAACACCTTACAATGATTTTTTAATGGAGCAAATGAAGTCTTTTTCACTTGCCTATTAAGGTCAGACTACCTCTCAATGAGATAAGCTCAAAATAAAATATGTTTCCACATATTCCATAAGGATAAATCAATCCTTATTTATATCTACGAGAGAATATTAATCATAAAAGCCTCCTAACTACCCAATGGACATTTTTAAATGAGGCCACATTACATTTGTTTAATACTAACTACTATAGTGGACCTTATTTAATAATTAAAACCATAGTGGACCTAGTTCATATTACATTGAATTACCTTCACTATTATTACTCTAGTGGTACCGTTGGTCCTCCATTAGCCTCTAGGAAGGATCCTAACACTCCACCTTCCTTAGAAAAATATTTCCCTCAATACTTGTTTTGAGGAAGTACAATAATAAACCAAGGTCCCATGGACGAGTGTTCTTTGCAATGTTAAAGTAAGCGAGGAACTAGGGTCCCATGTATAAGTGATAGCCACCATGCTAAAATAGTCGAAGATTATCTGCCATAAAGTTGGGTCCCATATATGAGTGTTGACTGCAATGATGAAGTAGCCAAAGTCCCATGTGCAAGTACTAATTACAATACTTAACTAATCTAAGGAGCTCATCTATAAACCCATGTCTCATGTCCAAGTGTTCATATAGGATAATTTTTAAATATAATTGAGCTCAATAACTAGTAGAGAATGGTAATATAAATCCCTAACATGGTCATTTTTATCCAAATATATGCATCCATCCATATCAAGAAAATCATCGACATAATTGCAAAAGTTCAGATGTGGATTTGGAAAGAACACTACTACTAAAGAGTAGGAAAGCTAAAAATTGGTAGTCATAACCGACTCCTAAATTCCCGCATCAATGTTCTCTAACAAAGGTGGAGTAGAGTCATCAAATATAAGATGGAGGTAGTTTTTTTCCCATAAATTACAATTGTCCATATACTAGTCCTCACAATCATCCTCTAAATCATATTAAGCGTATTTTTTGTAGTTATACTCCATTGATGAAATGATATGTTTTGTTAATGATACATATCTCCATAAATTCATATAATTTCTCCTTAATTGTATCCATCATATCATTTTTATACCTGTCAATTATATTCATTAGATCTTGCAAGATTCTATCTTCTTCCCATGTCATGTTCCTCAACATTGTCATTCTTCAGTTTCATTAGGGTTTAATGGTCGAAATTTGTTGTGGTTGTAGTGCAGTAGGTATTGATCCGAACAATAACATATAATATATCAAATTGAACCCCCAAAATCCTCTACACAATGGAATTGGTTTGGTTTCAATATGAGCACCCTATAAAAATATATATGCTTTGCAATTTGTGCAACCACCATAGAAAAACCCTAAAATAGTTGATTTTAAATCAACAATATATTCACTTTTCAGACTCCGATTTGGACGATTTTTTTTTGACTTGGGTGTTTTTTAGAGGAACTCATTTATACAACTATTTTATTCAAATTCTACTAATAAATATATAGGAATTTATCTATGTTTCACGACTCTCTTTTTCAATTTGAAAACCTACACAAAAAACATTGAAAAGAAAAATCTCTTTTTTTGGGCTCAAGAAATAGATATAATGCCAATTGTTAAGTACCTTATATATGAAAATTCTATCAAATACAAAATATCAAAAAATAATATCTAGATAACCCTGTTACTTGATTTTATAAAAATGTCCTTAAGGTAGGGAAACACCTTACAATTAGATTTTTTATGGATGGAATCCACTCCTACTCACTTGCCTCTTAAGTTTGAGAAACCTGTCAATGCGATAAGTTCCAAATACAATATTCTTTCACCCATATTCCATAAAGAGGACTTTATCCTTATTTATAGTTAACAAGATAACCCTAATCATAACAAGCTTCTAACTACCTAGTGGACAATCTTTAATGAGGCCACATTACATTTATTCAACACTAAATACCATAGTGGGACTTAATTAATAATAACTAACATAGTGGGCCTAGTCCACTTTAAATCAAATGACCTACACTATTATTACTCTAGTTTCCCCTTTGGCCTCCAATTACATCCCTAAGAGGGATCCCAACAAGGAAATTATACAATTGAGATGATATAATTAAGGGTAATTTCCTATACTATTAAGAGTATGGCTATGATTAGGTACCTAATGTATGATCACAAGATAACAAACTTGAAATACAATAGACTTCTTAACGTTGCTTCAAATTATAGTCAAAGTCACTATACCATTAAAAACACCATCAGGGCTAAATTAAAATAGAAATTGTGGTGTAATGAAGAAATAGAGTATCAAAAAAATGAAGGTACTATAAAGAAGTGATTAACCCTAATGTACAAAACCAAAACTATATTTCTATTATAGCTATCTTAAAGAAGAAAATCAACATTGCTAAAATAAGAACTAGCTATTATGAACTTCATAATCCTAAAATGCTATGGGATGAAATAATTTTTTATATTTGTGATACTAAGAGGGTCATCCTCCACCCTCTTAAATGGTCCACGAATACCTAGATCTCAATTTCAAAATATTTGTAACACTAACCATTTTCATTACTTGTTAACTCACCAAAACTATGGAGACTTAGGAAATCCAATCTTTTATATCATAAAAAAAGAATTTTAAAGAAAAACAATTAATTCCTTATCATTTTTTTTCTCTCAAGGTAAAGTTGGTCTCATTGGACTCTAGTCATTACCATCATATTGTCAATCTAGTTTGCATTAATAAAAATCACTACGGCTAAACATATAGTGGACTACAAATGGTAGTATGTGGCTCTTTTATTAGGGAGCAATAGAAGATGATTCCCTTGAAGATAAAAAAGAGGTCATCTAAAAAAATGTATCTTAAATAAAATCAATCAATTCCTTATCATTGTTTTAAAATTTTCTCTCATTGGACCCTAATCATCATTATCATATTGTTAATATAGTCAATGTTAGTAAACATCACTAAATCTAAAGAGAGAGTGGACTACAAATGCTATTCTATGGATTTGTTATTAGGGAGTAATAGAAGATGATTTCCTTAAGAATATCAATACCAGCATAAATATGGTGTTACAATGAGATTGAGAAAAAATAAACATTGGTTTACCAAAAAGAGGTCATATATCCAAACTTTAAGATCAAAATTATCTCTACACAATTTCTAGTCTCAATAAGAAAATAAATATTGCAAAATAAGAACAAACTCCATAAAAGATAACGAGAAAAAAGAAATTGTAAAGTTTACAATTTAAAGAAACTAGAAATGACAAACATTTTGTCTTAGGTTACACAACCTACATGAATATTAAAACTCATTTTCAAAACATTTGTAATATGAATGATATTTTTAATATGTTAACCCATGAAGGCCAAAGTGACTCAATAATTTAATTAATAAAACAAAATATTTAACTTTTGTATATTAAGTTTAGATAAACCAATTTTCATCTCAATAGAGAGACGTGTCATCATCATCATCTCAATAAAGGAGTTGAGGTTGAACACAATGAGACATTGGTTGATTACCGGTCATTAAGGTATACCGTTAAAACCCATGAGACAACCTACCGATAACGAAAGTAGGTATCAAGGCACCAAGTACATTCCTACAAGTGTGAAAAGGTGTTGGGGTCAAACACTTAAAGAATCCATCGACCAGGAGACATTGATGTATTCCCAATAGTCAATGGTGAGAGAAACTCCCACTAATGAATGCAAGCCTCTAGGTACACATAGGACTCTAGGTCTCGTTTCCAGAATAGATGAGTTGAGGTCGATGGATGGAGACCCACTGAAAGGAGAGCATTGAGGCATCTATAATCATTCAACATGAGGTACAAAGAAGAAGCTTGATGATTTGGAGGAAATTGGATTAATAACATGTTCACAAACGAATGACCCTGTGCATCTTTCGTGTGTGCCATATGTAAGCAATACACGAAAAAGACCCTCTGAACAGAAGCCAATAAGGAAAATTGTTGATAAATTTGAGGAAACCACCAATAAAGCTAATGGGATCCAAGACAGTACACAAATCCCAACGTGTGCATAGATTTCTTGTCGTTGAACAAAAGGGAAACCCCCCAGTCAGCATCGAATGATGAAATGTTGATTTTTGGGTTCAAGGTTACCTACCAATGAGGAAAGTAGGACCAGGGTGCACAAGCATCGAATGATGAAATGTTGATTTTTGGGTTCAAGGTTACCTACCAATGAGGAAAGTAGGACCAGGGTGCACAATAGGACTGCAACTTCATGTGATTCAGAGACAGACTGAGGGTATGGCCAACATGAAAAGTCAATATTTATGAGGAATGGCTGACACATGTTGATATACATCCTTTTAACAAGAGCATGAGAAATATGGAAGAGTCTGGTAGCATAGAGTCGATGATGAAAGTTTGAGATGCAGGAGGCATCAATCAAATTCTCCATATGGATTGGAAGAGTAACCAGTTGAGGGAGTAAACTCTATGTAATGAGCTCAACTTCCTAAGGTATTGATAAACCCAAAATTTTGATGACAAGTGGACTCAAAAATTTTGTGTTATGTTTAAACCCAAAATTTTGATGACAAGTGGACTCAAAAATTTTGTGTTATGTTCAAAGGAGACACGATTGCTGCCAATATAAGATAATATTATTTTCCCACTCGTCTTTTTTGTTTTTTCATAGTCAAATGAATGCTATGATATAGAGGAGGAAACGTTTGTCACATGTAAGCAATCTAGTTCCAGTAGTGGAACATACCTATGCTCAATGTAAGGACGTGCATGTGGGAGATGGAAAATTGGGGAAATGTTTCCTCTTGGGTGTAGGGTGTCAAGCTGCAAAGGATATAAACAAGGATCTTCTTGGATAATGATGCAAACTACTGAGGTGAAGGGCTTATAACACAAAAGAGAGAATCGACAGTAGGCTCAATACTGCAAGCAAGAGAATGAGATGCAATTACAACTTAACGCCAAAAAAATATCCTTTTTCGTAATCTTAGTATACTTGGTTTGAAAAATGAATACACTTGCACCAAATAGACATCCTTTCGAATCTGATTTATGAGTGTGAAAGAGACAAGTTCACTCGACAATATTTTCTCTTTTTGAGAGAGTCGAAAAAGAGCTTAAATTAGACTCGTTTGGGAGTCCTCTAGGTATATGTCAGCATGTTTATGAGTAATAAATGAGGTTCAAACATAATGTCATGTATTATCTATAAGGGACTCCTAGTCCTGTGGACAAAAATCTCGGCATTGGCACCAAATGTAGCAGAGGATCATACTTCGATAACGATACTTCTAGTTGTAGATAGAAGGTTCTGTGTCGCTATGAAATGGGTTCGTACCTAAGGAATATGAGTTACAGTCATAGGATGATGCAAGTGTGCATGATGGATTGGATACCTATCTTATATGTTGGGTTGATCAAAATCTGGACTAGGGGGCAAAATTTTGCTCAATTTTCAAAGTGCTCGGAATGCGATGAAAATGATGTCATTGCGTCCGTCTCATCTTCTTGATTCCAGCGGTATATTTACTTTCTCAAACAGATTCTGTATGGAGAAGATATCACGATCTGTTCGCCGAGACAAACATGCAAAAATTTGATGCTGACTGTACCTGTCTATATAGTCCGTATAGGACACGTGTCAAGTCCATACAGTCCGTACAGGACACATGGCATGTTCATACAAGACACGTGGCGGCTCCAGGGCATGACACGTGTCATGCATTTATGGAATTTTCAGCATACGGTTTGACCAATCTTGAAGTGACACGTGTCACCACTGG
>CBVK0100852843.1:0-10501 GCA_900067695.1 Picea abies
TTGGCTCCTCTAATTGTTTTATCACCTTTTCCCTCTGCAACTGCGTCTTCTCCATTGCTCTCTCTAGAAAATTCTCTCCTTAACCTTTAACTACCACGCTTCTGTCCTTCATCCCTGAGAGGAGATTTCTCTTCATTTCCCTTGGCTTTTTCACCTGCTTTTCGGCTCTTTCGAGCTCTCCTGAGTGCTTTCCAACCGCCTCTCCTCCCTTTGCCCTCCGCCTATGCATTTTAGCCATCATGCCAAGAGAAAGGGGGAAGTGTAGGAGAGGTGCGTTGTACTACAATGCCCTCTCCAGGCGTGGTAGACTTTCCCCCTCCCAATTGGCTCTCATTGTTGCTCGTATCTTTGGCCCCATGCATAATAGCTAGGGGTCGTTAGAGCCTCCTCTGTCACCCCCTCACTACATCCATGGAAATTTCTTGGTTAAAGAGGAAGCACCACCACCAAGAGAGTGCACTCATTTTCCCACTAGTATTCTGCCCCACCCCGAAAATCAATTCACAGGAATCACTGTATGGCGATGGCAATTGCATGTTGGAGGAGGAAATCCCCCCAAGATGGTAGGTGGAGGAGAATACGATGATCACTAGCGAGGACAAGGAAGTGGAGTGGCCTCAGCTCTGTGCAAATTGACTCATGGAGGAGCACCTCCAACTTATCTTTGAAATTCAGAAAAAACAAGATGATCAACTGCAATCACATCGCATCTTTGGTCAAAGACTGGACATTTTGTTCGTTGCACTAGCGGACACTCCTGCACAGACTCAATGCCCAATGTGTGGCTAGAAGTACACCCATGTCTACAACATCCATGGTTGCCTGAGTTTGCATGTGGAGTAAAGCCTCTAGGTTTCTGTTCTTTGTTTTCTCTTGTTGTAGGCTTATGTCTTTTTATTTCTCTTGTTGAGACTAGATAGTCATAGTGATTGTTTCCATATTGTCAATACAATTTTGTTCATACAGCTAGGCCATACAATTTTGTTCAGTCAGTTTTGTTCATACAGTTCATACAGCTAGGCCATACAATTTTGTTCAGTCAGTTTTGTTCATACAATTTTAGTTTACGCGGTGATGCGTCAAACTTTGAGTCTCTAATGGCGGCCAACTTTTGTGGCAGAAGAGGTGGCTAAGACTTGGCAATGTATAGATATCACTCAACATTAATACAAGGACCTTCTTTTTATTAAAATTAAATAATCTTTACCATCATCATCATCATCAATTTTTAAACTCACGGTAAAGCTAGACATCAAATTGGTGTATATTATGCCCTTGTTTATGGGACAAAGACCTCTTTCATGCAACAATTTGACTACTCTTGCTGACCCTGTGCCACTTTTTCATCTCACACTCGGTCTTTACTTGCCTCCATTGCATATTTGCAAATTCTCTCTCCTCGCTCAATGTAGGAAGTTCGCGAGAACTGTGTGTAAATGAGCATAAAATGTTCCCGTGGTCCTTAAAAAAAAGGGAAAAGCAAGAATGTGTGCATGCTCCCGCCGACGAATCTACATGGAAGGCTTTTGAGAAGTTCGAGCCTTGCCAAACTTATAGGATTAGAAGCCCCTGCGCGTTCCCACAAGTGCGTGCTCTAGCTGACCCTGTGCCACTTTTTCATTTCACACTCGATCTTCACTTTTCACTTTTCCCTTTACTTGTATCCATTGCATCTTTGCAAATTCTCTTTGCTTGCTCAATCATTGTAGGAAGTTCGCGAGCATTGTGTGCAAATGAGCATAAAATGTTCCCGTGGTCCATAAAAAAAAGGGAAAAACAAGAATGCGTGCACGCTCCCATCGACGAACCTACATGGCAAGATTTTTAGAGGTTCGAGCCTTGCCAAACTTATAGGATTAGAAACCCATGCGTGTTCCCGCAAGTAAGTGCATGCTCTTGCTGACCCCGTGCCACTTTTTCATCCTCGGATAGAGCACAACTATACACACCTTACATCTCTCTATATTTGAACCCTTAACCTCCACAGAAGAAACACATAAGTTAAATTAGGATGGTAACTGTTGACCAGTCGATCTTAGCTTTAGAGATAATCAAGAAATGATGTATGTATGAAAAATTAGGATATTATGAATAAGAAAACCAAAAATACCCTCTACAAAATCATCTTATTCTCAAAATTAAAGGTCTAAAAGAGATATCAATGATATGTGACCCATTGATAATCGCTCAAGTAGGTCAGAGTAAGATTCTTCCTTCTTATCTTGTCCTACCTCTATTAATGAAAATAATTCAACAAAATCTTTAGGATTTTGATAATACGCAAAGCATTTATACACTGTTGCATGACGTTCAAGCCCTTTTCCATGTAAATCGTGTGAACATTAGAGAGATGGTCTACACAACTCAACTCAGGAAGGAGCTTATGATTAATGGATCTTGCCTGGTAACCAAAAAAATGTTTTGTAAAACTTATAATTGATTCTCGTGTACAAGTCATTGCTCACTTGTGATAGTTTGCAAATATGCTTACATAATTCTCGCTGAAAAGCACAATTAAAATGATAACAATATATGATACCCACTTTCATCAGTTTGAGAAGACACCATAAACATTGACAAATTTAGAATATTATGTAACTCTGGAGACTCTTATGCATAGAGCATTCCCAAATAAAGTCATATTTCCCACTTGCCTTACATATTCTTTCATAGTATATAAACCTGGCCAAGTGGAAATCATTTTACAGTGTTGATTGTCCCAAGGGGAATCGATTTGTATATATACCTAAATTGGAAAAATGACGCCTTTTATATATATAAAAGATCTCTTTACCAGACTACTTTTAGTCATCGACGCTCCAGATGTGAAGAAGCATCTCAAGTTTCCATCCATGTACTTGGTCAAATTTTTGGTGCAGCCATGTCCCCATTATCATTATTATTTTGCTCCAACTGTGTACATCTCACGGCCTATGTCTGTCACGAGCTGTAGATTACAACGGTTGACCTTTAAGCCAGCATCGGCACGATCCCTATCGATAAAACAAAGAACGGTGGGAAGGCAGCTCGACGACAGCATAGGCACGATATCTATGGATAAAACAAAGAACTGCAGGGAGGAAACGAGTCAATTTGAAGAACAACGACAGAAGTTCACGAGATTGGTTGAACCCTCCAGAGCGGTTCTGCCTCCAATCCAATTCAATTCCCAAGATAAACAAAGAAAGCGACCAATCAAGCCAAATATCCGAATTATCAAATGAGAAGACGGGGCCTCATATCTGTTTTTTCCGAAAACAGGAGCAGCAGGAGGAGAAACGGCTCATGAAGAGAGAGGTCACGGTTATGGAATCATTCTAATATTGATAAACAGCCAAAGAATTTATATTTATTTTGTAGACTACGGCTGTATGTTTGTGGTTTAATTCCAAATTTTGAATTCCAAGAGTAGAAAAGTATGAGTGATTAAAAACCCGGAAGCAGTTTAATTTTTTCGGTTGCAGTTTAGTTTGTCCAGTCATAAGGGCTTGCAGAAGGGTGTTTTTTTAAATTCAATCGCGCTGGTGATCGTCGCTTGTTTATATTAACCTCATTTCTGAGAGAAAATAGGTACAAGAGTTAAGTGGTTTTTATTATAACTGGAATTTAATTTAACCATTTTAAAAATTATAGATTCATTTTATTTAAATAAAATTTACAATTTTAAATTTTAGGGATGATTTTAGGGGTTAAATTTTGGTATGAGTTAATTTTCGAAGGTTTTTTTTCAAAAAAAGATTAGCTATTATAAAAATTATTAGCCTAAATTTTATAAGATAAAATTATTTTAGTTTAAAAATAGACAAAAATTTACATAAACTATATAAAATCCTTAGAAATTTGAATATTTTTAGTCTTATTGCCGCCTTCACTTCCCCCAATGTTATTGTAATAAATATTTCTTGTTTTTTTATGTATATTGTCAAAAGTTGAGGGCCCATCTTGCAAAATTAGTACTAATTTTTTTTTTGACTCCTATCTTATGACTATCAAACTTGGCCGCATGCCAATGCCATGCGTACTTGTTGGAAAAAATATCCATATTTTTATGAGCAGTTTATACCTTTGGTGAAAATAGTTTACATAGGCTCCATTCAAACTTAATCATCCCGATGCCTCCATTGCATTGTTTAAATTTGATCCCAGCTTTTCTTAGTTCTATTGCACGATGGATGCGTCTGACATTATTCACTGTCCTGCCCGTACTGTACCATTTGATGGGGCTGCAACATTCACTTCTGCATTTAACGAGGTTACTCCACGCACTGCTGCATTTAATGGGGTCCACTGCATCTGAAGGCTCAACACGACCGTACAAGGGTGACACAGTTTTTCCTGGACTGCCTAAGGCATGCTTAAACAACAGCAACAGTTTAACATCGTTGCTAACTAAGGTGAATGACCTGTCCAACAACTTTAAATTGATGAGGTAGATGACCTATACAGATTTTTCATATTACTTATTTTATTATTTACCTCGACAGATATTGCGTATGCTACGCCAAACTTATTTTAAAAAGTCATAACCCAAAAATACAAAATCTAAAATTAACAAGCTATTAATTTTAAAAGTAAATCAAAAATTAAATTTATTGTTTTTATACAAATTAATTAAATTAAATTTTAAAAATAGATTAGATTGTAGAGAATATCAAAATTGTCATTCCCTTATATAAACACTTAAAATTAGTTTTTGGTTTCCTATTTTCTTAAAACTTTAATTTTTATAAACTTTTATATATATATTACATACATCTCTTACTATATATATTTTAAAATTGAAAATGAAAATTAGAGTAAGATATTGATTTTACATAAAAGAACTAGTAATTTTTTTCCAGCTTGTAAGTTTTCGAGTTGGATCTAACTAATGGAGCTTCAATTTTCTAAAAATTGAACTGTGTGAGTTTTTGAAACTTTATACATTTTGTTTAGATATTCTAAACATTATTAAAGGATATTAAAAGATAATTGAATTATAAAAATATATAAAGAGTATCTTGTCATTATTATTATAAAAGATATAAAATATAATATAATATAGTTGTTAATAAAATTTATTAAGACAATTAAAATAATAATCAAATAGTTCTTTGTGAAATAAAATAAAAATTTAAATAAGATAATACAAAGAGGTGGTCAACCTTAATTTAGAAAACTAAAATTATTTTCGAGTTTTGAGAAATGCAGAGAAGAAAATCAACATTGCTAAAATAAGAGCAAACTCTCACGAGTTACATTGTGAAATTGGGGGTTTGGACAACTCCCAAGATTATGTGGCATGAAATAATCTGTCATCTTTGTGACACTAAACAAGTAGAAGATGAAAAACATTTCCTCTTAGATTGCCTTGCATATACCCATATTAAATCCCAATTTGAAAATATTTGTCACAATACAGACCTTCCTAACCTCCCAAGTCATCAAAACTATAGTGATCTTGGAATGCTTCTCTCAATAATTTTGGAGCATATAAATACAATTTTAAGAAAATCAAAGTAATCATCATATCATAAAGAAGAAAACAAAATTTTAGCATTTTAATTTTCAAAAATTATGTTTAAAGTGGACAATTAATAAATAAAATAAGAGGTAGAAAAGTAAGATGGAGGGAATTGGGGAAATCAAAAAATAAATTTAGGGAGATAGTCATCTTGCAGATTAAATTATTTAGGTGTTTATTTATTTATTTCAAGACCTTCTCGATATGAGAGAAGTAATAGAATGTTGAACTTAGTAAATCAAATTGTACACACAAAACATTTTATATTTTATTATTCAATCAAGTAATATTTATACATAAACATAGATGGTTTTAGGGATTAATTTTCACAAATGGTTTAATTTTTCATGGTTTTGATTAGCCCAAATTTCATAAAATAAAATTATTTTACCTTAAAATAGCTAAAATTTTATATAAACTATATAAAATCCTTAGAAATTTGAATATTTTTACAAAAATATCCCCAAACATTTTATAGTTGGGATATGAAAGATTAATAAAATTCGCTAAGATATCTACATTTAAAATAAATTTCCATCCTTAAAATTATCCATAATTTTAATAAACTAATAAATACATTTCAATATAAATAAAAACATCAAATCCACGAATTCACATAAGTGAATTTTTTAATATTAATTATTCTAAATAAAAACATGCTAAATAATAATTAATTAATTGTTTAAAATTTAAATAATAATAAATCAGTTATTATTCATACACCAAATTTTACAGATTAAGAAGACCCCAAAACCATCGTTAAAAGAAATTTTATATATGTATGAATTATTTTTTGTAAAGAGAGGTTAATTTCGACAATTAGATTATATTTTAAAAGTGAAAAATGCTTTAAGGGTCATGATAACGTCATTTTTTTCCATGGCATATTCCAAATATTTTTCGTGGGGTCAATTCCAATAATTACATCAATTTCCTTTCAATGCCATTGTAAAGAAAATATTTTCACTGAGTACCTCTTTAACATTGTAAAGAAAATATTTTAGCCGAGTACCTCTTTAATTTTTTTATGGATGAAAATTATTTATAGATTTATGTCATGGATGCCTAATTTTGATGTGTGAATAGACCAAGAGGTTTTGGGTTTAAGGGTTTATGTAAATTTAATTGTGTATTTGATGAAAATTCTTATGTTTGATGGAACTCTAGAAGATTTGTATTAGTTGTGGAATGCATTGTAATTAAGTTAGTTTTTGAGAGTTTTTAAGATTTCAAATATATTGTAGTTTTATAATGTTTGTGTATTGAAATTGTAAGCTTACGGGAATGATTTGTGGTCAAATGAATGTAGAACATGCTAATGAGTGTGGCCAATTGAACGGGGAATCAAGTAAGAGTGTGGGAGTGTAAAAGGCCATCAAAGGAGAGAGAGGCATATTGTAAACCCTGTATAATATTGTATCACTGATAAATGAAATCACTCTTATTTTAGTTTTCTATGGAGTTGATCAATTGAAGATCTATGTGTGAATTGTGTGAGTGTTTAAATCCATCATAGATTGAGCGATGTGCGTTTTAATCTCTGAATAGTGAGAAATCCCTCTTAGTATGTGTGTGGAGTTTCCAGAATTAGAACACACTGTTTGTTGCAGGTTTGGTTGAGATTGACCATTGATCATTGAAGAGATCGATATCCCAATTGTGATTATGGATCGACTGGGTTCATAGATTGGATCATTGGAAGTCATAGTGAGTAGAGATCAAGTCTCATTCTATGTGCAGGATGAAACAAGGCTTAATCTCTGTATAAAGGCATGAAGGAACAATAGTCACCTGATCGAGATCAACATTTGATCGTGACCATCGATTATTATTCCCAAGCTTTCTATTTATGTGTTAAGAGTGGACGATCGAGAATAGATCTCTCCTAGCTAGGTCAATGATTGGAAACAATATTTCATTCGAGTCTGATATGATGGTAAAGGATTTCAGAGTTAGTATATACGAGTGTGAGGTTAGAGAAGTACTTTGCGAAGGGAGGTCCAATCAATGGTTATGATCGATCATGGCATGGATGAAATCAACAGTTGTAAAAAAATCTTAGAGTAAAGAGATCAATGGTTGTAAGGCGTCCACATGGTGATGTGTTATTGTGACTTGTTATCAGAGCAATAAAACATCATAATGCCTAGAAAAGAAGAGACTAGACCAATGGTGGAAATTGGTTTGGAATAGCTAAGATCAAGTGATCAGAAGCAGACACATGGTGACATCCCATTGACTATCGTAGTGGGATTATCATAGTTCAATAGTTGAAACAACTTTGTTAGATAAACACCAATCAACGAATGAGATTTATTCAAAGGTGAATAGGTATACGAATACCAATGTGACACATGGTAGCTAACGAAGACAGGATTGATGGAGTCAACGAATTAGAATGTGACACGTGTCATCCATGTGTAGGTTCCTTCGATGAAGGTGTGGCAAATGGAAGTGGAGAACAATGATTGGTTACTCTAAATCGTATGGTAGATCGATGTTGAAGAAGCCATAGATGTTTAGAGTCCAAGAGGGAGGTGAAAGGCTATCAGAGTGATAGTGGAAATCTAAATAAATGAAAGTGGACGTCAAATCCGAACCATCCATCGAGATGAGTATAGAACCTAGATCTATCCTCCATCAGAGTAGTTGAATTGAATCTTGTTCCAAGTTAAAAGGTATCAAATCAAGGCATCAAGGAATATTCCCTCATTGCATCGATTGGTGTACATAGATATAAATCGTCCAATCACGATAAATCGACAGTGAGGATCAAAATATGAAATATTTTGAGGCATGCTATTGATCATCCATTTTGTGATGATCAATAGTGGATTTATAAAGGGATAATTTTTTTGATGGTCTATAGAGGATTAGCCTTGAGATTCTGAGCACTTGGTGATGGTATTTGGTATTATGATGACAGGAGTAGAATCAAGGGGTCTAATGATAAAGTTTAAATGAGATATTTAGCACTTGGTCTTATGAGTTTTGACTGCTAATGTCTGGTGTGAAAACAGAGTCTAGCAGAACTATGTTCAAAGGAAATTTGTGCCCGTACAAAGGTTGGAGAGTAGTTTTACTTCAGAACTACAACATAATTAAATTGAATAATTCTTCATACTGTGGGTTTAAGGTTAGGAGGTCATCATTTTTTGTATCAGAGCGTGAAATTTATTTTTCCTTTGTAATTGATCGCAGTGGATGGAATACCTTAAATGAACGAAGTTCATTTTTGGTATCATAACGTAATTTTTATCTGATATTGGATGGAGAAATATAGAATTTTGACATTAAAAATATAGCAGCTGGGTGAGTTCATGAAGGTGGGTAACATTTTCGTGACAATTGACTCTCCAAAATCCCGAAAGACATTTTTTCAGCCGAACTAATTCTCTTTTCGGATAAAATTCCTATTTTTTCGGCCAAACCTTTGAATATCAAATCGAACGACACCCCAATAACGCCCTCGCTTTTCGTGTACATTTTTATCCAGATGGATATTTTTCATTCAGTAACATATTTTCGGTCGAAAGATATTCCGACCGAAATAGTATTTCATCCGAAATAATCTTTCAGCCGAAAGAAATTTTTGACCAAAATATTATTTCGGTCGAAAACACTTTTCAGTCAAAAACACTTTTCGGTCGAAAAAAGGTTTATATATTACTCGCACATCACTCTTGCAGTAGTTTTTGCGAGTTCATACTTGTTTGACATTTTTTGTGCTGGCAGACAACGTTCCTATTTGGTGTTTGTTGTGCGGGCGGACAATGTTCCTATTTGGTGTGCAGGCTGATAGTGTTCCTATTTGGTGTGTGTTGTGCAGGCGGATAGCGTTCTTGTTTGGTGTTTTTTGTGCGGGCGGACAATGTTTGGTGTGTGGGCGGTGTATGGTGTTTTTTCGAGGTGTATGGTGTTTGGTGTGCAGGCGGACAAAGTTCTTGTTTGGTGTTTGTTATTTGTTGTGGGTGGATGAGCAGTGTTTGCTTCGGACGAGCGGTGTTGTGGACGTCAGAGCAGCGGGCGGTCAAACGTTGGAACAATGAGCATTTAGTCCAGGTATGTTTAGATTAGGATATTTTGAATTATAGCTTAGAATTTAGAATTTAAAATTAGGATTTAAATTATTTTTTTAGATTGTTGAAGAATTTAGAATTTAAAATTAGGATTTAAATTATTTTTTTAGATTGTTGAGAGGGACTTATTCGTCCCTGTCCATGTATAGTGATAGGCCTGAATTCAGGCCTGTACCTATACATGGACAGGGTCGAATACGGTCTTGTCCATTATCTTTAAATATGTTTAAATTTAAAAATTTTAAACATGTTTCAAATATGTTTAAATATGTTTAAATTTTAAATATTTAAACTGGGCCGAATTTTAAATTTTTAAACAGGGTCGAATTTCAAATATGTTCAAATTTTAAATTTTTAGAAAATTTATATTTTTAGTTAAAAATTTGAGTTTAGAATGTTGACAGGGCCTTATTTGGCCCTGTCCATGTAGATGTTCGAATTTAGAATTTAGAAGTTATTTTAGAATTTAAATTTTAAATTTCTATTTCATGCTTAAATTTTAAATTTCTATTTAAATTTTAGAATTTAGAAGTTAATTTTTTATTATTGACAGGGTCTTATTCGACCCTGTCCATGTATAGTGACAAGCCTGAATTCGAGCCTATACCTGTACATTGACAAGGCCGAATATGGCTCTGTCCCTTATGTTTAAATATGTTTAATTTTTTATTTTTTAAACATGTTTCAAATATGTTTAAACAGGGCCAAATTTTAAATTTTTAAACAGGGATGAATTTTAAATTTTTAAACTGACCAAATTTCAAATATGTTTAAATGTTAAATTTTTAGAAAAATTAAATTTTTAGTTAAAAATTTGAGTTTAGAATGTTGACAGAGCCTTATTCGACCCTACCCATGTACAGAGACAGGCCCAAATTCAGACTTGTCCCTATCCATGGACAGGGACGAATATGGCCCT
>CBVK0100852844.1:0-10501 GCA_900067695.1 Picea abies
GTTGGGTGACGAGGGTATCGTCAATGGTAAAATGAGCACACCATATTCTACATTCTAACAGTTATACCTATCGAAGTGGTCATAAAGTGACGATGACCACTTATCATCAGTTAACACCTCCGCTACATTATCCTTCCACTAGCTTAATACAACGGATATGACTTAATCAAGTGTTGAGATGGACAGTCCTTATTTATTTCAGGGCTTTGACACTCCGGGACTCCCCGATATTACAACTCTAAAGTTATTTAACCCCCTTGGAGTTATACCTACCGAAGTGCTTACGCCATCCTTCCACTTCTTGATCTAACGGTTGAGAAAATTTTCGAAGGGATCTTAGATCAATGGTCTTCTTGATTTCATTACTCCGGGACTTCGAGGTATTGTGGCTTACCTTGTCCTTCCACTATACTCAATTGAAAGGTAGAGAATTCTCTCGAAGTTCCTCCTAGATCCAACGGTTGGATGGATTCCGGGGATTCGACACTTCGTAGCTTCGTACCTATGCCTTATCTTCAATAGTCGTTGAAGTGGCGAAGTTCCGGAGTCCTGGAACTTTATAAAGTTCTTCTGTACTTTGATCGACGCCCTATGCTAATTCATGGTTTTTGCCTTGGGGGATTCCACGCGTTTCAAAATCATTTATCTTTGGAACAATCAATGTCAAATGAACACTAAACTCATCAACCTAGTCAAGTGGCTGAGGTTTTAATGATTCGATTTGATGACTCTGGTTATACTCGAAATTTATCAACTACATTTGATGGCTCTCGTTAATCCATCTTCTCCCGAAGCTTTATTGACCTGGGATCAATGTCCTTCAGAGGTTCGATTCCTCTGATACTCTTTTGGCTTTACACTTGGATTCCAACTGAACCACAATCATTGATCTGTGCCTTCGGTCAACGATTGTTGGTTGTCATATCTCCCGACTGTAATAGAGTTTCCTCACAGGTATGAAGGTGTTTCTACAGTTGATTTGTTGGCAATTCGATCCCAATAGCACTTCCTTAAGGCGCTAATTTTCCTGAGCTTTCTTTCAACCTTTCCAAAGGTCTTAATGTTGCACGTTCTGATTCCATGCAACCTAATATGCTATCTCTACTGAACTTTAGGATCTCAAAGACATATTCTTTCTTAATGACAATACCATATTGATCTTCTTGACATCAATGCCAACACCATAATACCATCATGTCCAACATTGATCATATTGGCCTTCTTTGACATCAATGCCAACACCATACCACCATGTCCAACAGTTCCCACAACTACAATGAACATTCAAACCATCATTTGAACAAGTTACTCTGGTACATATACTACATGACAATACACAAGTATCCTACGAATTCCATGTTGACAAGTAATGCATAGTCTTTCTAACTATCTTGTTGATAAATTCAGAAGGTAATTAAAAATCTTGTCAAAAACTAATTCCATTATCCTAATCATACATTCCTACCACCTACATTGCAAGCCTCCATTAAATACTCTCTATAACAACACACTTTCTCTCTTTGAACTTAAAACATTGTTCAGTTGAAATATTAGTGCATACTAAATGAATGTATTGACGTTCAAAGTGTCATTGGTTGCATTAATATTAGAAGCATCATCATAGAGGCTAATGACCAACACTATGGAAGAAAAGGAGAATGAGGAATAATCAACTAGAGGAGGTCATCATAATGACATCAATCACATCCAAGTATTTCTTATACGGGAATTTTTTTATGGAATAAATTTCACCCATGGGATAATTTTACACATCTAACTAGAAGTGGCCATCACAATAACACCAATCACCTCTAGGTATGTCTCGACTATTATAAACATCTTCAACATTTCAATTACAGGATAATTAAATGAACCATGTCCCTATCATAACTTGATATCTCAAAATCCTCAACAAATACCAACAATCCTTCTTATCATATCCTCTACATAACAAATTCTAACCATCTTGCATCAACCCCAATAATAAATCAGTCTAGCTAAAAAGAAATAATAAAACAATAACCATAAGTAAGTTCTATAGATTGTGACAATCCTAATTAAATGTAGAAAATAATTACCATAAAAAAAATCCACAAAACCACCTTCTACACATCCAAACCAAAAAAGGGAAAAATATAAATATTTTCCATATGTTATCTAAAGAAAATAATACCATAGAATATGATAAAGAAAAAGTAAAAGTGGCTAAAAGAAACAATGAAGATTTATGTCTTTTACTGAAATTTATCATTATATTACACGTCAATATTTATAATATTTATATTTGTTATAATTTCAATTTATTATTATATTACACATCAATGTTTGTCTTTTGAATAATTTCAATCTTTTTAATCCAATTCCAAAAATTAAATTAAAGGTTTTAGTAAAAATCTTACGTTTTTCATTCTTTATTATTTATGAACCTGAATAAAGTAAGAAATTAACGCAATAATTTAAATTATCATATATGATAAAGAAAAAGTAAAAGAAAATAATACCACCAGTATGATAAAGAAAAAGAAAAAGCGACTAAAAGAAATAATGAACGTTTATGTTATTTACTCAAACTTATCATTATATTACACATCAATATTTATATTTGTTATAATTTCAATTTATCATTATATTACACATCAATGTTTCTCTTTTTTATAATTTCAATCCTTTTAATCCAATTCCAAAAATTAAAGGTTTTAGTAAAGAGTTATTAACCTACATTTTTCATTCTTTATTTATTTATGAACTTAAATAAAGTAAAAAAAATAATGCAATAATTTAAATTATCTATATATTATATTAAAGAGTATATTATCCTACATTTTTTTATTTATGAACCTGAATAAAGTAAAAAAATAATGCAATAATTTATTTATTTATTTATATTTATGAACCTGAATAAAACAAAAAAAAAAATGTAATAATTTAAATTATATGTATATTATTGTTATAGAAAACAATGTCTTATGGTTATGGGTTAGAACCACAACATAGTGATATCCTAAAAGACCACTTTTATACTCAAATCAAGCACTCAATTAAGAATAATTACTTTGCAATAACTAACTTTCAAAGGAAAGACAAAAAAACAAACCTAGAATTTGATATTTGATGTCGATTTCACATGAAGACTTTCACTCCAACACTCTTTTACAACAATCCTTTGAAATCTCTTGCACACAGAGAGACAAACAACTACAAATAGGTAGTTATCTAATAATCAACTAAAGCATGAACATTACAATTTGCATAATAGATTCAAATTAGGAGATGTAAAATACATTAGAAACATGAATCAACATATGAAATTGGACGAGAATGAGGGATATTTTATTATGAATAGTATAGAAAAGTTGGTTACAACTTGTAACCACTCTAGCACGGCCCAAGATTAGACTCCAAGTTCCTCCACCCAAGGCCAGAGATGATCAACAATATCTCCAATACTTTGTGCTTAAACAGGTCATGAAGGCTAAGGGTTTCTTCCTGACAAGATAGTAAGAATACAACTTTTGAAAAAAACGGTTTCTAGATGGAAGGGACAATCTCATATGCAAGGGGAAAATGGGACTTCAGGATTGATTTGAAAATGCCAGCATAAGGATTCATTTCTCTGTTTTTTTTTTTTCTAATTTATACTCCTTTTTGATAGTTGGAGTAGTTATGGATTGGCTACAAGAGGTCATGAACTTAAGGAACCTATCAACTTTGCCCGAAAAGTTAGAATTATTATTTTTTTGAGTCAAATTAATATGTACGCTGATTTTTAATTGGAAACCAGTGTATGTACGGGAAATGCTTTAAGGATAGTCACATACATCAACAAAAATGATTTTTTTTTTAAATATTTGTGAAGAAGAAAAAGGTCATGCAAGTAGGGAAAGTGATATAAATCAAGCATAGGCATATGTGGTGGCAAATAACTTTATAACAATTACACATTATTATTTCTCTTTTCTATAATTTCAATCTTTTCAAAGAATCAAATGTTTTTTTCAAGAATCAATGATTTTAATAAATAATTTATTAACTTGTATTTTTTATTCTTTAATTATTTATGAATATCAATAAAGTAATGAAATAATGGCAATCTAATTATTTATGAATATCAATAAAGTAATGAAATAATGACAATCTTCTATTTTTTCCCTTTAATTATTTATAAACAATATTTTTTTCCCCTTTAATTATTTATAAACATGAATAAAGTAATTTTTATTTCTATGTTTTCATGTAAGAATAAGTTAGATGAATTTTGTACAAAATAATTTTGAAAAATGATACACAGGATATGCCAAATAAGGACAAAAATCAAAATGCCAAATAAGAAGGACAAAAATCAAATAAGGATTTTTCTTTCACTGCTTTGGTTTCATATTAATATGAATATTTTCAGTCTTAAATGACATTTTGATTTTATGTGCAAGTTATCTTGATTATGCTTGTTTTTGGCATTCATATTTTGTTCATATATATTCAATATTGAAAACGCACAATCCAACTTTTAAGTTAAGAATCATTGTTCACTCCATTTCACCCTGTATTCCTTGTTGACAACCATTACTCTATTTTTTTTAAATATAATGACAAAAAAAAAAAAAAAGATAATAGGATTGACTAATAATGCATGCATTTTGAGTAAACTCTTGGCCTCTTAATCCATCTCCTATGATGCTTTAAAATGCACATATATGTAATATGAACATGGATACCCATTTCTGCATAATGGTTCGACATTGAGCTGTTGTGGAATCCCATGTAATTACCTTATGTTGCTAAATACTAGTTTGTTTAAGAGTCAATTATTTCTTCTATAGTTTTTGAATTTTATATTGTTGAGGAATCATATCTATTGTCATGTTTCAACATATATGTCATAGTTATAACCTCCATTACCCTAATCATACATTCTTCCCACCCACATTGCAAACCTCCATTACCCTAATCATACATTCTTCCCACCCACATTGCAAACCTCCATTCAATACTTCATATAACAACCACATAACAACACTTTGTTTTTTGTCCTTAAAACATTGGTTGGTTGAAATATTAGTGGATACTAAATCAATGTATTGATGTTCAAAGTATTATTGGTTGGATTAATTTTAAAAATATGATGATAGATGCTAATGACCAACACTATGGAAGCAAAGGAGAATGGGGAATAATCAGCTACACAAGTCTATCACAATGACATCAATCACCTAAAGCTATTTCTTGACTTTTATAAACATCATTATCATTTCAATTGAGGTAATTAAATGAACCATACCTCTCTCATAACATGATATTGTCTGGTTTCTCAAGAAAAACCAACAAACCTTCTTACCATCTCTTATACACTAACTCCAATAATATATCCAACTAACCAATAAACAATAATAAAATAGTAATAATAAATAATCCTATGAATTATAACAACCCTAACTAACTATAAAAAAATATTTATTAATTAATAGGAATAAAAATAATAATAAACCACCTTTTCCCCACATATATCTATGAAATAATAGCATGAAATATGATAAAGAAAAAGTGACCAAAATAAACAATTAACATTTACGTCATTTACTTGAGCTTATCATTATATTACACATAAATTATTTTTTTATCATTTCAATATTTTCGGTTGAAATTTATCGTTATGATACACATAAAATCAAAGTTTCTCTTTTCTATAATGTCAATCTTTATAATGCCAATTTTTTAATCCAATGGCAAGGATTAAAGGTTAAATTTTTTTTTTTATTTAATTCAATTTCAAAGATTAATTAAAAAAAAAACTAGAAAAGAAATAATGAGAAGAAAATATATCTTCATTCTTTATTGGTTTATAAACATGTATACAGTTGAAAAAGGAAAAATATAGTTTTTTTTTAAGAGATAAGTGAAATCAATTTAAAAAAAAAAAATAGTTTTTAGGTGTAGGGATAAGTGAAATCAATTTTAATAGGATAATTTGAAAACTGATGTAAAAATGCACAAAACATTCACAAGAAGATATGATAAATAAGAAGAAAAAAATCAAAGAAAAACATCTCTTTCATTGCTACGGTTTTACATTGTTATGAATATTTTCAGCTTTGAATAACAATTTGGCTCCATGTGTGAGTTATCTTCCATGTCATTTATATTTTGTTCCTATGCCTAATCTTGAACACATACAATCCAATATTTTAAAGTAGAAATCATTTCCTCCACCTCATTCCATTTCACCCTGCATTCTTTATGGAAAACCATTGCATTATTTTTTTAATATAATGACAACATAAAAAGAAAGATAATAGGGTTAACTGGTTAAGTACAAGATATATTTTAATAAGTACAAAACAGAAACATTGTAGAAAATATTGGTGGAACAACAAAATGTAGAGAACCACAATACCAAAAATGATATTTTTATTGATAGAAAATAATGTTCACTTGCTTCTTCAAGAGGGAAACCTTTAGCAGAGCAGTGCTCTATTATAATAATTCTTAAGACAAGGATTTCTCATTCCTCATACTCTTATTTATAGTAATTACATCTTCTAAAAAACATTCTAGAGGAAGATCTTTCTAGAAGCGGAAGCTTCTATTAGGTCTTCTCACATTGACTTGTTCACATTTATTAAATAGGCCTTATTAACTAATGTTGACCTTTATTACATGGAAAGTGGCATCTTTTAGAGTTGTATCTTTCCACTGAACTAACACTTCCTTGATGGTGTGTTGATGGAGATGACACTCTCGTTGGTCAAAGACTGCTTGTGGATACAACCAAATGGAACCTTCTTCATCCAACTCAAGGAGATTGGTTTGAGTTTGGCACTCAGTTCCGATCACTTTATTTAAGCATGAGGCATGAAAAATATGATGGATCTTAGAATGATTGGACAAAGCTAACTGGTAGGCCTGAAGTCCCACTCGCTTGAGAATTGTATAAGGACCACAAAGTTTGGGAGAAAGTTTCTAACAATGTTCAACTTTGAGTGAAGTCTATTTATAAGGTTGCATATGAAGAAGCACCTGGTCCCCTTAAGAAAATTGACGTTCGAAACGACCCTGTTCTGCTTGTTCCTTCATGCAATTCTGATCCATGACCAAATTTTATTTCAAGGTAAGGAGAATGGCCTCTTAGACTATAAGATTTTGGTCAACCTCTTGAACCTTCGAGACACCTGGCATGTATGAGATATTCGATGGTGTCTTTTTTCCATAGATTGCCTCAAAAGGATTCATGCGAGTAGTTGTATGGTAAGTTGTGTTGTACCACCATTCATCTAGGGGTAACCACTGAGCCCAATAATTTTTTCTGACAGATGCAAAACACCGCAAATATGTTTCCAAACACATGTTGAGTACTTCAATTTTTCCATCAATCTGGGGATAATTGTTGATTGTTGTAGCTTCAAGAAAGTATTTGGGCATGTGGGAATCATCGTGGACACTACATCACACTTTTGGTTTGGTGAAAACCCCCTTGAGATGAAGTTGGGGCTTTATGGGCTTGGTGATGGGATTTGTGGGTTTGTATTGGGGCTTCACACCCACATAGAATGTGTAATTTGATGTTATATTTTGGAGAGGCTTCTAGGTTGAACCCTAAGACTTGTATATAAAGGAGAAAGGCCATTGTGACATTTTGTATTGTTGTAGATCATGTGTGGAGACATGATGGAACTAACATAAGTGAGTCTGCACTTGTGCTAGGAGGCTTGGTGTTTTTAGCAAAGGGGAATTCTGCATGGTGGAAAATCTGGCCTAGGGTTGAGGGCTCTCTATTTTTTTTTCTTAGAAGGGAAAAGCACACCACATGTGTGGGAGAGAGAGACAGTCATAGAAGGAAGAAACTGTACGAGTGGAGCGAGTCATATGGAAGGGTCCGTATAGGTTTTTTTGAATGTACATGGGTTTTAGTAGGAATTGTCACGTACGTACGCGGGTTGTAGTGGTAATAGTCGCGTACATATGCAAGTTGCAATGGGAATAGTTGAATACATATGTAAAGAGATTCCTGGGAAGGTGCAAGTCCATACAGGGTTGACATGTGATGCACGCAGATCATACAAGTGGTTTGTTGCAAATTTGTGGGTAGAAGATATTTCCAGGGATATTGCTGAGGTTTGGTTTTCTGATTTGTATGGTAATTGGAGGACAAGGTTGTCCTCATATTTAGTGATATTTGTATTGGCTGAGAGGACAAGGTTGTTCTCAGATTTGGTGGTATTGTATTGGTTGGGAGGGTTGTTTTTTCCCTCAGAATTTCTGAAGTTAACAAGGTTATAGAATGGAAATATTGGGTCTCATATGTGTTAATGATTCATCTCTGATCTTTTGTGTTTCCACTGCATATACTTTCAGTTAATAATTTTCAGTGTAAAATTGTTCATTTATAACAGCTAGGGTTTTATTGTTAGATCACTAAGAAGCAATTTTGAGATCAAAAAATTAGTCACATAGAGTTGCATGTGAAATCTGACATGGTTTTAGAGCTTTGGATTTGAAGAGAAGGGGATCATCTTTGAGACACATAACTGCTACAAGTGGTTGCAGATTTCTTGTTCTTGTTCCAGGCAGGTCACACGTGACAAATCTAAGAGGGAGTTATAACAATGTTGAGGAGTTAGCTATGAGAGGGAGCTATAGTGACTATTTCAGGTAGCAACATGTTAGATGGTATTTGGGTTGAGACATGGATAAGACAATTCAGACGAGGAGTTGTGGACTATTGCAACTTGGTGGTGTGGTAGGCTAGGGGTTCTGGTGTATTGGTGGGGAGCTCATATCACAACAATATGTTGTGTGGTAGATTTCCAACTCCAAGGATCGACTTCCGATGACTTGTCATAGTGAGTTGTGATGGGTGTAGCTTGGGTGCTTTGGCACATATGAGATAGCTTCGTGTGGATGGGAGTTTGACGAGATAGATTCTTCATCAGGCCAGAGATTTGGACATTGTCAAGGTATGACGATTTATGAGGTATTCGACCTGGGAGGGTGAGGACACTTGTAGAGATGAGTTGTGGAGGTCTAGAGTGGACTAGAATGAGTGTCCAAATGCGTCTTGGGACTATTCTAGAAGAGGAAACATGGTCGGTTGTAGAGTGTTTAGACACATAGGTTTTTTTTTGGTCACTTGGATGATGGAATTGAGAAGAAGTTCATTGGATGGATGTGACTTGGGAAAGTAGGATGCTTTCCTTGGAGGATTGCATGGTTCTTATGCAGTGGGAGGCACCGACACATGACAGGGGCATGGGATTTGTTCGTGAACTTCATAGTGTCTAACTCAAGTATATACAAAGAGCTTGGTATGAGGACCAAGAAGGTAGTACAAGGATCTAGAGCAGTGGTATTCTAAATGGAGTCAGGGGATGTGTTGCGAGTGGAAAATGTGCTATGGGTTCCAAGAGTGTGTTCCGAGCCTTAATAATTGAGGACTATGGCTATGTAGTGTTATTCTGGGATGGACAAGTGTTATTGGATGTTGAGTTGGTGAATGAGAGGTCTTCCCAAGTCTTGGGAACATTTTGTGTAGGGGATCTGTGCACGAGAGATGCTTCTAGGGTTTGATAGGACATGGAGTGATTGTATCCATGAGGAGAATCTGTTGATATCTAGGGACGATATGGATGGATATATTTTGTTTGTTCCCAGACGATCTAGCTTCAAATTAGTGGTGATTCTTGGAGTTAGAGAGGGAAACATATATAGGTTGATGGGTCAGCTATGTGTGCTATGGCCAATAGGAGAAAATAAACAGATGAGGTGAGAAAGGTAGGTGGCCCCACTAGTAGCATAGAGGGAGAAATAGCTCCATCAGTGGTGAGGCAGGTGGCCCCACCAATATTTTCAGCTCAGAGGGAGCCATAATTCAGAAGGAGTCATCCATCAGGATCCAGTAGGGAGGAGAAACATCCCAGGACTATTCATAGGAGACTAAACTTTAGAGGATGTCATCAAGTTAAGAGGGAGAAGGTAGCTCTAGAGGTTGTGTAGACTCAAAGGGAGTCCTACTTTGTAGGGAGTTAGGAGACTCAGAGAGAGTTAGAAATTCAAAAGGAGTTCCCCTTAAGGTTCAGGTGGGAGAGAGGCATCTTCCAAGACTGAAAAGTGGGTGTCATTAGTTAAGGAAGACATACAGGAGGTTTAGAGGCACGCGGCTTCTAGAAGTTGTGTGCCCTCCATGGAGCATCCATTTGTTTCATCATGTTTCACTACAATGACAAAGGGAGTAACCAATAAGGTGAATTGGAGTGCAGTTATGATATCAGATCCAGTGCGGGAGACAAAGGTACTCTCAAGATGGGAGACAAATCTATTTCTAGGTGATTATGGAGTATGGTGAGAATACCTCCCTCACTAGGAGGGAGTGTTGATTTTTGTAGCTTCGAGAAGGTATTCTCACATGGCCCTAGGTGTTGGGCATGTGGGAATCGTCGTGGGTGTTGTTCCTGAGTTTATGTTTTAAGGCTATAAAACATACCATCAAGGCATCCGTAAATAATTTTAATAA
>CBVK0100852845.1:0-10500 GCA_900067695.1 Picea abies
ATAGCAACAGATTGATATCATTCAGTTAAAAGCATGATATATAAATTGCTTCTATTGCAATCGGATGAAATCAAACTCCATGAATATCGACTCAAAAATCTTCATGTTTGATTAACACACAGTCAACAGACAGAGGTGCGATAAAATCGACAGAATTCATGAACTGGGCAATAATCAACACGAATCTTTACTGAGTTAATTATAGAAAAAATATCGTAACCGTGAACAAAATCCAATTCAAACGATATACGGATCCAATAAGTTGCAATTTGTTATGTATCAATGGAAAATTATCAGATCTGGTTAAAAGACATTGAAAATAGTTAACCCATTTATCAATCATATTCATGTAGATCATAACCATTTCAAATCGTAGCATTGACTGTATCCGAAAATAGAAATGCCAACAACAGTCTATTTTTAACAACTCCACTTATCAATAGAGCATCCAACTAAAGTTAAATTTGAACAATCATATCTATTTGACGATCCATTGAATCAAAACCAAATCCAATCGAATCTTAAACTATACGAAAATTGATTCATCAAAACAAAAATTATATACAGCAAAGCATGCTTATGTAACAGAGCAGGTGAAATATGTACACAGAGTTTATGAAAGTGTAATATAAATGAGTGAAAATTATACCAGCGCAGTTGCTGAGACTATGTCAATTTTGAATTGACAATTGTTGTAGCAGACTCGACATTTTTGAACAGGATTGAACCAGTAGTTCATTGCTTCTTGTCGTTAGGTTGCACCATTGCATTCTGACCAGTGAGCTTTGCCACTTGGTTTTTCAAATCGTGGATTCTGGATTGCAACGTCGGTACATCCAAGTAGTATCTTTCCAACCATAACCCACACTGATCGCAAGGTGCAGCAACAGGTTGAGCAGTTGAGGGTTTCGACGATTCACCAAGCTTCCATGGGGTGGTTCAATACCAGGGAAGTCAGGGTTATCCCGCAGACAAAGAGGTAAATTCTTGACAAAATCATAAGGAGGTTTTCCACACAAGCCCTCTGAGTAAGGATACTCTTCGTCGAGAAAATGTTCAATTTCTGAATCAGAGCCTTCGCTGACCATGATAGGTTCTGATTTGGCAGGGGGTTTGGGTTTATTCCTCGCCATGCAAGGGATTAACCTTGCATTTTTCTTGCTTCTAGCATTAGCATTAGTTTTAGTTTTAGGCTGTTTGGTCGCGGGTTTATCAACTTCGGCTTGTTTAGTCACAGTCATAGGCAAATTCGTAGGTGAGTCGGGTTTAGGTTTGGGTAGTAAAACTCTATAAGGCACAGGGGAAAAAGGTTTGCTTTCGGTCACCATGGGCTTATCAACCTGTGGAGGGTTCGATTCTTCAAAGCCATTACGACTGAGAAAACAATAATCACGACGTAACCCCAATTCATAAACCAAAATCATTTTAATCAACCCCAAATGGAAGAGGTTGGTATCAGCCTGGCTACGCTTGTACCTTTTAGCCATCTTGAACAAACTTCTATGCAGATAGTGCGGCATACTAAGTTTGAAACCCATAAAAACCATCAATAAACGTAGGTGAAACAAGAAAATGAACCCGTACCTACCCTCACAAGTAACAAATTGCTTGATTATCATCAGGAGATCATACCAACGTGGTTTCAACATCTTTACAGGCAAACCTCTGTCGCATGAGTTCACTGTTCGAGACTGAAATAACAATGTCCACGGGACATCATCTACCTTGCAACTTTTGGACCATTTCTGTCCCGTAACAGGCAGGCTGGTTGCCGAGATGAGAAACTGTTCAGTGATTTCAAGCTGGACATCTCCAACTTTGGCTCGACAACCATCGAATGATAACGCAAATTGTCGAGCTACAGTGAGGTTATAACCATTGAATTTCCTAATGAAAGCGAGCCACCCGAGATTTTCCAGGTCGCTATACGCACGATCAAACATCAACAGTGCTTGACACCCGTTGGGCTCGGCCCTTACGACAGAAGCCATGGCTTCTGTGCATGGTGGGGTTTGAACCAAACAAAATAATGCACAGGGTCGAAAAACGATAGGGTTTAACAGCTTCAGCGCTCAAAGAGGCAGGGATTAATTGCATGCGTGCAAAGGTGGCGGGATTACCACCGCCATGCAGTGTATTAATGACTGAGTATAGTGTTGTTCCATCCATAATCATAATCGTTTAAACCATATGTATCAGCCAACCAAATAGGTGTACAACCATATCAACGTGCCATCCATCTGAAATAGAACCAACACCATATGTTATAATCGTGCGCCAAGTGTACAGTTCAATCCAACATGATATCCAACATTAACCAACGATCCATCGTATCAATCAAATGTTTTTAAACCAATATTAATTCAATCGTATAGTTTGAAACTATGATCGCTCAATGTAATATCAAACTCACAAAACAATGAACCAAACATCGATTATAAAATTGAAATCAAAAGATTAATCAATACGCCTTTGTGAAACTCAAACCAATGTCTTTATTCTCAAATCGACCTTATAATATTACCAATGCATTGGTTGCACATTCAACTGTTTACATTTCAAATTTTTTTAGAACATTGCAACCAAAAAAATCTCATATAATCAATGAGTCAAGAGCTCATAGCAATAAGGATCAAAGCATATAAGACCAAAATCAATCGTGACCTTTATAGGATCAAATGAAACCAGTAAATCTTCATGCTCAATGGCTTAGTAATCAAATAGATCCAAATGCGCAATCAAGGTAAGAGTAGACCAAAGGACATAAGTTTGAAATAATCTTTTGCAGTCATTTGATAAACCAATGGTCAAGTGTCTTTCAAAAAAATCAATAAAAGACGACGACAGTCCAAACAATGAAAGAGGTGTTTTCACACTTTCAGTTGTGAAAACTGAATCAAAACCAAATTGCAATTGTCGCAAAAATGAAACAAATGTCTAGTAGCACAATGCGACGATGATTTGTCGTTAATGAGACAAGGGGTGTAGGTAGCTTTTTTTTTAGAGCAATTAAAAAAATGAATTGGTTGCCAACAATGGTGACACGCTGGGAGAAGCAGTTATCTCTCTCAAAAGAAATGAATTCAGATCAGGACATCAAAGAAAAATTCGACTTTAAAAGAACAACCAGAAAATCGTACTACATCATCATCAACTATCTTTTCCAGCGAAGTTTTAAAAGATGCAAACCAATAACAGTCTTAAAGATCGGCAAGTTATGATTTTTATGAGAAAATCTTCAATACTGTTGGCATGGCCACTGCTGCCAGCAGGCGTCCATAGCCTCGACAGGGTTACCATTTAACCCACTCGGACGTCTTTATCCTGTCAAGAAGATCTATATTAGAATAAAGGACATTAAAGAGGTTTCTCATAATTTTTTACACAGATTTTCATGTACCCGACATTGCTTCACTGCCAGCAGGCCTGTTCAGTACCCCGGCGAAGTTGTCTTGGCGCCATGCTTGCATTTACCCGCTACCAGCGGACCTGTTCAGTATCCCGGCGGGTTTACAAACACTTCCCACAGCTCTTATTAATATTTTTATTTTGTTTTTCTTTTAAAGATAGTTGAGCGGGGTGACGCTGAAAAATCTTGATATTTTCTCGTATTTTTTCAGACCTCATCAGAATTTTTTTAAATACTGTCCTTATTCATCTCCAGAAATGTTTTATTTCTAAAACAACTTACTTTGACAGGGAGACATCCTTTTTGAGTCATTCCTTTACGGAAAAGGGACAGCGTAAAAAGATAAAGATGATCACAACAAACTTCACTTAGAGATTGAAATTAGTAAACTTATTTCAAACAACATTTTCCAATATCATTTTCAGAAATATAAATCACTGATGTTTGTACAATCTTTCAGAAGTTATTTCAGCGAAGAGATTTTTCTATGGTCTATGTCTGAATGGCTCAGTGTATAAGCTTTCATATGTTTCAAAACACACCAAACTGATCAATCAAATCAACATCATAAAACGAAAACAAAGGCAAAAATAAAAACAAAAGGAAGTATTTACATAATATACAAGGATAAAAATCAGGCAAAGTATCTTTTCGGGGCTTGGCCATTCACCGAGTAGGTGTCAAGCTGTCCTTCAAGACTCTGCAAACGAAAGGAACTAGGACCCAACTTTTCAACAATCAAAAATGGCCCAAGCCACAAATTTTGAAATTTAGTGTGTTCACCCTTCCCTTCGTGTGGTTTGTCCCACTTTAAGACGAGATCGCCAACTTCAAAATTTCTATCAGAAGCAGAATTAGAATCGAACCAGCTTTTAATTAGTTGTTGATGTTGATCTAGTTTATGCTTGGCTCGGGTTCTTACTTCTTCTAACTTCATCAGAGTATTAATACGAATTTCTAAAGGGGGGCATTCTTCTTCTTGAACTTTTTGTGACAATTGGAGCGAAGGAAGAAGAATATGAGGTGGCAAAATGGCTTCTCTGCCATAAACAAGGAAAAATGGGGAGTTACCTACAGCAGCTTTGGGTGTTACCCTATCAGCCCACAGTGCATTAAGCAGTGCGTTGTGCCAGTTCTTGTGATTTTCAGCCACGGTTCTCTTGATAATCTTGATCAAGTTCTTGTTGGTTGATTCTGCTAAGTCGTTACCCTGGGGGTAGTAACTCACGGAATACTTAATCTTTATTCCTTTTTCTAAGGCAAAGTCACTCATCTCAAGAGAGGAAAAGTGTGAAGCATTATCAAAGACTAGACAATCAGGTATGCCAAAACGGGTAATGATATGCGAGTTAAGAAAAGTGATCACCTGACTTGTGTTAACAGTTCTTAGCGCGGCGGCTTCAGACCATCGAGTAAAGTAATCAGTGGCTGTCACAATATACTTGTGTTGTTGTGAGGATGGAGGGTTAATAGGACCAATGATATCAAGGCCCCATTGCTGGAAAGGAGAATCGACTGTAACGGGCTGCAAAGGGAAGGCTGGTTTTTGCAATCGCCCTGACGCTTTCTGACAAATGATACATTTTCGGCACAAGGCGTGGGCGTCTCTAAAAAGTGTAGGCCAGTAATAACTGACTCTTAAGACTTTATGAGCAGTGGTATCGCCACCGAAGTGACCACCAGCTTCACCTGGATGCAACTCAAGAAAGACTCTTTCTGCTTTGTCTTTCTCAAGACAACGCATCAGTACGCCATCAAAATTCTGACGAAACAATATACCATTAATTAGATGAAAGGAGGCAGACTTTAGTCTCAATTCTCTTCTTTTGGCAGGGTCAAGATGACGGGGTGCTAATCCATGTTGAAGATAGTGTCTAATATCGTCGTACCAAGGATTCACGAGATTTTGGGTACAACAAATCAAACTCTGATCATATTGTTCTAAATCTGACATGTCACTAACTTTTTGTTGTTCAGTTTCTGAATCAACTACCAATTTACACAACCCTTGGCCTCTCACGATCTGAGCTGGGGTGATTTCTAAGTCAAACTCCTGCAAGGAGGTGACCCAGTTGGCTCTTTTCTCTCCTAACTCTTTTTGCACTAACAAGTTCCTAACAGCAGGGAAGGGACAATGACCTTCGTTCTTGACTTCAAAAGATAAGACCGGAAATGCTTAACTACCTTGAAAACAGCGTAATCTTGCTGATCGACAGCTGGGTAGTTAAGTTCAGCGCCTTTGAAAGTTGAGCTCATAAAGGCGATGGGTACTTTGTTGTTCTCGGCATTCTTCTAAGTTAGAATCGTGGCATAGGAACGATCAGAGACAAAAGTATAAAGTGTAAAGTCTTGAGAGAAATCAGAGCTCATGAGAGACGGGGCATCAATTATAGCCTTCTTTATATCGTTAAAAGCTCAGTTTTCTGTGGGTCCCCAGTGATATTGGGTGTCCTTCTTTATCAGGTTCTGGAGAGGTCTGACCATTTCAGAGAAACTGGGGACGAATCTTCTCATGAAATTGATCTGGCCAAGGAAAGACTGCATGGATTTCTTGGAAGTAGGTGGGGGAAGTTTAGCGATGACTTGGGTCCTCTTGGGGTCAATAATCATTCCATCACTAGACACAATGAATCCTAGTAATTTACCCTGTTCTACTGCGAAGATGGATTTCTTGGGGTTCAAGGAGATGCCATATTTACGACATCGTAGCAGAATGGCTCGTAGGTGAGCTAGATGATCGTCTTTGTTTTTAGAATAAACTGTTACATCATCTAGGTAGACTACCACGGAGTGATTGATCAAGCCTCGAAAAGCAATATCCATTGCTCTTTGAAAGGTAGCACCGGCATTAATCAATCCAAAGGGCATTTTGCGATAAGCATAAGTGCCCCATGGAGTACGGAAGGTAGTTTTCAATTGGTCTGGTGGAGACATTAAGACTTGGTTGTATCCAGAGAAACCATCTAGTAAAGATAGCCTCTCGGAACCAGATACTTGTTGAAGTATCTGTTCCATAGGAGGGACAAGATAATTATCTTTATCGGACGCTTTGTTGAGGTTTCGGAAATTGACACAAAGTCGAATTTCCCCGTTTTTCTTCCACACTGGGATGAGGTTGGATACCCACTGAGTTTGTCTAACAGGAAAAATTATTTTAGCACTTAGGAGTTTATTCAATTCTTTTTGTACGGTCGGTTCTAGCTTGGGGTGCATTTTTCTCAGTTTCTGTTGGAAAGGCAAGGTTTGGGGCTTCATTGGGATGACATGTTGTATAATATTAGGATCAAACGTTTTAAGATTTTCGTAAGTCCAAGCGAAGACATCCTTAAATTCTTTAAATAATTTAACAAAAGAAGCTTTTTCTTGTTTAGAACATCCCAAGCCTAAGTTGATACACTGAGGGTTTTCATTAGTTCCTAAATTGACTTTTTCATAAGTTAATGAGGAACTGTTGGTTTTACAATTGACCATTTTTTTGAATTTATCCTCAAAATCATAAAACTTTTCTAATCTAACAACAGATTTGGGCAAGGAATTTACCATGTCTGATAGAGCTTCAGGATATTTCGGATTAGGTATTACCGTAAAGTCATGCAAATTGTCATCATGTGTTTGTTCATCTATCACAGCACCTTGGAAGGTTTCTTCCATGTGCAGAAAGTTAATGATATGTTGATTATCGTCAAATACTCTCCAGTTCGTGATATTGTCAGGAACAGATGGTCGAAACAATAGCTCCACGGAGAATGCATTTGGAGATAAGCCTTCTGCAGGAAGAAGTTTAGAGGCAACATTAGCAAGTAGATCTGCTTCAGTATTATTTGATATAGGAATGGAATTTATATTAAAAGCAGAAAATTTGTTTATTAAACTCCATACCTCAGACTGATAACATTTGAGATGCGGGGTAAGACAATGTATAAAATTTCTCACCTGTCTAACCACTATCTCAGAGTCGCCGAATACAACTAGATTTTGAATGTGCATGTCTAAGGTTTTTCTGAGACCTTGTAATAAAGCCTCATATTCTACAATGTTGTTAGTACATTCAAATTCTAATCTACAAGCTAATAATGTTTTATTACCTGCCGGATCAATAATGATGCAGCCTGCACCAGCTCCTTCTTTAGACTTGGAACTGTCGAAATATAAAGACCAAATTTGATTTTTATCGGGCTTACGGGATTGTTGGATAGAAGTTGTCGGTTGCGTACATGCTAAGATCTCAGACTGTTGTTCTGGAGTGTTGATAGGTGAAACTTCAGCCATGAAATTTCCAAAGAAGGTGTCCATCCCTTGGACTTCAGGTGAATCAGCCGGAGATGTATATGGTTCATTGGGGTCATTCAAGTCTGTTACCGTGAACTTGAGGTAACGCTCACGATTCACCCTGATCTTGTTGGGCTTGTCGTTTTCTAGAAGCTATAAGTGAGACCAGTCCATTGTGAAGTAACCATGTAGCTACTCCGACTAGTCCCTGCTCAAAAACATACCATACACTTCTGGAATATCCACCACAATTATATCAATAACCTGATGAACCTTAGGGTTAGACGATAATATAATCAATATATTTTTTAACTCGCCCATAACTTTAACATCTGTTCGATCAAGTTGTATGATTTTCAAGGAAGATGGTTCTACTTCAGCATTAATCTTTTGGCAAACTGACCAGGGCATCACATTTGACGACGCTCCTAAGTCAACCATACAGTTATGCACATTTCTGTTGAAGATTTCGAAAGTTAAAAGAAAAGGAGGAACATTCTTGCGAGTATTTAGAGTTGTAGCTTGAGGTTTCTTACTCGCATTCTCTACGACTACTTTATCTGAATTATTTACACTATTTACATTGTTATTTACATTATTTACAGGAGTTACAGGAAGGCTTCCTTTACCTTGAGGATCAGGATTGTTTTTAGGGGAAGTCTTCTGTGGAACTTTGCTTTGCACAACCTTATTACTGTTTGAATTACCATTCTTGCCATTGTCTGAAATATTTTGCAACATCTTCTGTAACAAAAATGGAAATTTCAACAACTCATAAATAGAAATTTTAGCCCGTAATTTCTTAAGATCTTCAACAACATCATAATCTATTTTAGGGCTATCATCACTCTGTTTAGTTTCTACTGATTTAGAGGGCTTTGGAGGTACAGTTGTAGTGTTCTCTGCAGGAGGTTTGTTCACGATCTTGCTCCTAGTATTGTAAGGGTGCACAGTCTCAAAGTTAGCTTGAAAGATACTATCTGAGAGGTGACCAAAGATATTTGGAGAAGACTCTTCTTCTTGAGTTGTTTCCTGCTCAACTTCCTCTTGAGGGATGTCAGGAGGGATCAAGTCATCTTGGGCTCCTAGAATTGTCTGTAGAGCACATTGCAAACTTTCCAGGTTCAAGCCTTCAGGGTTTGGATTAGGCCGGTTTGGGGGAAAAGGCTTTCAGAAAGGAGGTTTGTAGGGTCCTTTACTCGAAGAGGATTCTTCAGTCGACCTTTTTAAGTCTATGACTTGATTAGGTAACTTTTGTACAACTTTGGTTAAATTTTCCAAATCAGAGTTTTCGGATTGAGTTTTGTTTTGTGTAGGTCTGGGAAGAATTTCAATCTTTTTCTTGGAAGAAGAAACCGTCTCAGTTTCGTTGCTAGAAGAATCCTTAAGGCTAAGAATGTCTTTTTCAATTTGCGTAGCCTCTTCGAAGGCTTCTAACAATGTGGCCTTTTTGGATCTTTTCACCCAAATAGCTATACTTTGATGTAAGGCTTTAGTGTAGTAAGCTATTACAAGACTCTCAGCAGGCATAGAGTCTGCAGGGATTCTATTCTTAAGTGTTAAAAATCTTTAATTAAAATCTTTAACTTTTTCTTTTACATTCATTTTTAAGTTTGAAAGATCCATGACTAAGACATCAGGAGGTTTGCCATCTCCGAATTTTTCCAAAAAGCATGACTCAAACTTTTCCCAGGACACTATAGTGTGAGGCTATTGGGCAAAGTACCAAGTGGATGCATTACCCTCAAAGGTGTAAGGGAACAACCTAAAGACAACATCTTCATGTTCAACATTACAGAGTCTAATGGATAACATAAATTTTTTGATATGATATTCAGCTATCTGTTTCGAATCGGGATCAAACTTAGGAAGCCATTTCTCCAGGTGCTTAGGTAAAGGGTGTTGGTCTCCAGGTACGGCTACGGCATCCTGGTCAAACCAAGGTCTAGCAGGATTGTTCTGGTTCTCCATTGGGGTGGTTGGTGTGGAAGGCTGAGAAGGTGATTTACCTTCGTCAAAAGAGGAATCTCCTCCAGAAGAAGAAGGAGATGAGGGAGGTGGTGAAGGAGGTATCCCAGATCCTCTTGCAGCAAGATTTGCGTTTGGATCTGTAGGATTCACAGTAAGGTCTATATCACCTAGTTGTTCTCTGACTTCGGAGAAGTCTAAAGGTTGACCCCACGGGCGATTTGGTTGCCTAAGACTAGCAAAGGCTTTATGTGATATAATAAGAGATTGTCTAAAAATTTCTTGTATATCGCCACCTGTAGGATTAGGGGTTGTTGGCTCAACTATGATCTGGGGATCTTCGGTTGAAGTAGTTGTTGTTTGAGGGGGAATACTATCGAATGAACGACTTCTAGTCACTATAGGGGAGCGATTAGGGGGTGGAGGAGTTTTGTGACCACCTCTTGCCATCAATTTAGTTTGGCCCTCCTTCTAGCGCCATTTGTTGACATGTGAAATTGACCGTCCGTCAACTGGGAGAGTGGAACCGATCCGGGGTTGTCTAAATAACCCAAGCCGTTTGAAATGGACCACCCTGACGAGTTTAACGGCTCTGTTGGCCGCTCTAAGGTATTCTATGAAAACCATAGAGAAATGATCTGAGCTAAGAAATCTAACTAAAATAAATAAAACAAACTAAACTATAATTGAATACAAGAAACTAACTAAAATAAAGGAAACTAGAAACTAATAAAGAAAACTAAACTAACTACACTAATCTAACTATAAACTACTAACTATTATATATAAAAGATACTAATTATGATTGTAATAACTCAAATCAACTATCTAATTATCAGCTATAATATTCCTTA
>CBVK0100852846.1:0-10500 GCA_900067695.1 Picea abies
GGGTATATTTGATTTTTTTTGTTCTTTTTGAATATTTTTAAAAAAGAATAAAGGAATATTACGTTACAGTGGAGGAACGAGCATAGAAAACATACAAGCTCAAGGCACAAGGACAAGACTAATATTCTAGGAAATGATACTCGAGAAAAATTCTCCAGTGGCCAAAGGTGTTAAGACGCAAAAGAAAAATGTTACTAGGCTGATGGGTAAAGGATGCAAGTGCGGTTGATAGAACACACAATGGTAACGTCCTTTGATGTAAGTTTAACGAGCCCAGAGAAGGGAAGCTCGGTGATTTTTCATGTTTAGAGAGTCTGAAAAAGCATAAAAGGAAACTCCATTGGGGTACCTTTTTCGTCAATAGTCTAGTCGGTTCAAAAAAGGGGTAAACTAGCACCGACTAGACGTCAATTCAAAACCATTTTAACGAGTGTGACAAGGACAAGATCACTCGGCTATTTTTTCAATATTAAGGAGTCTGAAAACAGATTAACTATGGACTCCATCAGGAATGTTCTTCTGGACCGTTTAACGAGTGTGAAAGAATAAGTTCACTCAGTAATCTTTTCAATTTTAGGGAGTCTGAAAAGAGATTAACTATGGACTCCGGGGGGGTTTCTTTTTCGTAAATTTAGTCCCTCGGGCCCGAAAAAGGAATAAAATTATACTTGAGGATACTCTTCTAAAGAATGGAAATTCAATAGAGTATACCTTTGTTCGTACAGTTGACCGTCTGGACCGAAAAAGGGGTAAACTATCGCCGGACAGACGTGACTTCAAATTTCAGTTTAACGAGCGAGAAAGGCCAAAAGATCGCTCGGCAATATTTTCATGTTTAGAGGGTCTGAAAAGGGCTTAAAAGGAGACCCGTTATGTTTTGGGAGTCCAGAGGGTAAGACAAAGAGTGGAAAATACCCATGCAAATGAGGCTCAAACTCATATTCAGGAAAGACTATGCGGACTCTCGAGCCTACTATGTTGTCAGAAACGGCATGGACACCATAATGTAACCAGGAACTACCTAGGGCATCCATGTTTTGGTAAGCTCTACCACCAAGTTGCAACACTTCTAGAGTAGAAATGACGGTTCCGTGTCACAACTGGATGGGGTCGATCATATATTGTAAAAAGACAACGAGATGCAACAGTGGGGATGAAATCCTACCCTATATGCTCAGGTTGATTTTTGAAAAAAAAAATTATGGACCGTCCTTATGTGTATTTTATTTTATTTTCTGAAACTCAATGAAAAATGTCCCAATACCTGATCAAATCCCTCCCATATAACTCCGGAACCACTCAAAATGGTTTTTGGTATAAAGAAACAGATAAAAGGGGCCAAAAGGGTGACAAAAAGAGGCCCAAAAGTCTATAAATAGAAGCTGGCAGCTCATTATCACCATTGCTGATTTGGAAATTGACTCTGGAGCCAAAAGAACCCCTTTGCCAGAGATCGTGATTCTGGGAGTTACAGTGAACCAAACGAACTTCTGCTCGGACCAAGTAAGTACAAACTCCCTCATCTTGCATTTCAATACGTCATTTATGTTTTTTAAGTTGATTTTGGGGACAGCCGTCGACCTCTAAGAGGTCGGCCCTAGTAACCCGCGGGTTGTCCAGAGACAGACCGCGGGTACCCGCGTGTAGAGTCAAGACTGAGCGCGGGTACCCGCGACTGTCGCCTCGACAGCCCGCGGGTTACCCCCGCGCAATGAAAAAAATGACTTGTGGAAGATCTAAATTCTCCTTTTGCTTTGTGATTTTTGCAGGATGTATGTTCACTGGAGAGAGAGAGAGAGCATGAGGTTGCCAATGAGGCAGTAGCTGCAGATCCAAATGTGATGGTCATGCTGACGCAGTGTGGCTTAGTGAAGCTTTTCTTATGTTCGTTTATGCGCGCTCAACCAAGGCTGCTGAATGCCCTGGTTGACTATTGGCATCCTGATGCTGAGGCCTTTATGATAGAGGAGAAATCCTTGGTGCCCACCACCGAGGACATCTATTTTTTGACGGGCCTCTCGAGGAGAGGGGAACCCGTTAACTTGCAGATGTTTCCTGCGGGGCCGAGCAAAGTCTCGGAATTGATAGCAGAATATTGCATGGCTGGGACCAATCAAGGGACTTCCTGGATACCAGTTGGCAGTATCACCAGCCTTACTCTACAGACTATCTTATCGCTCATTGGGCGAATTACCATCTCCTCAGCCGTACATCAGGCGTCACGCGCACAGATGAACTGTGCAGTTCAGTGCATGAATGCACAAATATATGACTGGAGTACTACACTGCTAGAGAGCATGAAGAGGCAATTGACAGATTGTCGTCAGCGGACACACAGGAACTTCGGGTTCGGGACTATCTTGTGTTCATTTTTCTTTGAGAGAGTTCCATGCTTCAGTCCTCGGTTGACAGTACGAGGACACCTGACGACTTTCCCCGTAGTGTGTAGATGGGCAGCATTACTGTCGTGACAGGGTGGCAGAAGGACCGTAGAGGCCTTCAACAATGACTTTTTCTCTTGGTTGTCGTGGAATATCCCCACTATAGAGGACTACCCATACGTGGGGATCGACTTCTCCAGAGATCCAGTGATACTAGTGCCTCCTGGTGAGGAGCGAGGGGAGATGGGTAAGCCTCCACCTATACAGTTTTTTTTTGTTTGCATATGTAATTTTTTTTTTGTCTTTTTATATATATATCATGTTTTTGTGTTACAGAGTTTTGACGGGTGAACTTTTGTTTTGCGTGCAGATGTGGGACCCGTGCGACCTGTCGATTTTGCACAGAACAGGCGCCACCCACGGCCAGAGGCCGCAGCTGCCACCGTCGGGGGAGCAGCAGTGGTAGGGAACCTACCAGCAGGGGAGGCCGAGAGGGTTCTTAGGCGGGTTGAGCGGAACTTCACTGCGCTCACTCGCACAGTTCCTATGGCAGAGATAGAGGACTTGCCGCCCTCTATGCAGACTCATGTTGTGGGGGCACCTCGGACATGGGTCCATTTGTTTAGGCATTTAGACTAGGTCGTTCATGATTATAACAGGGCCCATAGGCCCTGAACAGACTTGTAAACTTTTTATGTGCCATGAGCACCTTATTGTATTTATTTTTTTGAGGGCATAAGCCCCGGTGACTCATTATGGTTCCCACTTTTTGAGGCGCTTACGCCCGTCAATGTACTCTGATGATGTTATCATGTTTATATATGATTTTTATTTCTTTTATGTGTCTTTATGGATTTTGTGTACAAAAATGCATTTACATGTGTATGATCATGATCTTCTTTAGGTGTGAGCAAGATGCCAATCTAAAATATGATTAGCTAGAGTATCCGTGATTTGATTTAGACTCCTAGGAATATGAAAATATGTAATATAATCAAAGTTGCATTCCAAGAGACGTACCCTAAGGAATCGTCGATGTAAAGTAGGATCGTGCACATGGTATATTCTGTTTAGTTGCGACACAACCAGTTGAGTGTTTAGATAGACTCGGAGACGAGAGATACTCAATCACAAAGCGTCACAAAGCAACTCAATAACTGCGCTATACTCAACAACATTGTTTGTGGTGTTACCTAAGCATATGCCTCCGGAAGATAACAACTAACCCTGTGGTGTAAAGATTACCCAAGCTGCGGAGGCAAGCCTCCGCGTGTGTCGACTAGCACCGTCCGCATATCCAATGAACACCTCGGACTCACTTGACATCTGCCATAGTGACGAAAAATAACATTAATGACACGTCCATGACACGTTTTTAAAAGAAATGAAAGAAAGTAATAGCACAAAGACTATACATATGTTACAAAAAGTTACCCACAGTGACCCTATGAGTAATACTTCTTGAGGTAGAGCCCATTTCTAGGCTCCGCCAAAGCATTCCCTTCACAATCGACCAGACGATAAGCGCCCTTTTTTAACACCTCCTTAACAATGAAGGGTCCAAACCACATGGGTTTAAACTTTCCTTCCCCCAGGGGGTCCTTATCTTGGTCGTAAACCAGGACAAGGTCGCCCTCAGAGAAAACCCAAGGATGAACGGACCTATCATATTGACACTTAACCCTATTCTTATGAGCCTCGTTGGCCAAGGCCACATTGCGACGATGTTCATCAAGCTGCTCAAGGTGTACTAACCGTTCTTCAAGTGGAGAAGTGTCTGGCAGTAACTGTACTGCCAATTTCAGAGATGGAATTTGACATTCAATGGGCAAGACTACCTCCAACCCGTAAACGAGTTGGAAAGGTGAGAAACCGGTTACAGTCTTAACTGATGTTCGGTAAGCCCATAATGTCGAGTATAACATCAAATGCCAATTGGATTTGGCTGAGTTGATGGTTCAATGTAGCATTGTTTTAAGTGTTTTGTTAACAGCTTCCACTTGCCCATTGGCTTGGGGATAGTAAGGTGACGAGTTTTCTTGCCGTAACCCAAGCTTTGACGTTAACTCAGTCATCATTTGATTCTGAAAGTGACTGCCATGGTCAGTGACAATCTCTCTCGGGACTCCGAACCTTGCTATGATCTGGTTAAATAAGAAGAGAGCTGCAGTCTCTCCATCATCTTTGAACATCGGCATAACTTCGACCCACTTAGTGAAGTAGTCGACAGCCACAATGATATAGTGATGCCCCCTGGCTGATGGGGGGTTGCAGGTAGTGTAATCAATCCCCCACTTGGTGAAGGGACCGACGGTGATAAAAGGAAACATCGGAGCTAGATGTGCCCTCATATTCCATGAGAAGATTTGGCACGGATGGCACTTCTTGACCGACTCAATACAATCTTTGATAAGCGTGGGCCAGAAATAACCTGCTCGTAATATTTTTTGGGTTGTTGCCAACCCGGACAAGTGACCGCCACAAGATCCTGTATGACAATCGTTGAGCACTATGACGGCCTCCTCATGAGTGAGACATCGACGCAAGATACAATCTACACCTCGTCGATACAACGTATCATTGAGTATAAGATAGTTCTTGGCCTGATGGCGTATCCGCCGACGCTCATCACGAGAAGAAGAGGCAGGACACTTCAAAGTCTGGAGATAGATCAGTATATCTCCGTACTAGGGGTTTGACGATTCGATCAAAAACATATCCCCCCGGATAGGCGATTCCTCAGGCACAACGTCACCTGATGCAACCGGAAGTTTCGAAATAAGTTCTGTGAAGACCAACGACTTTTTGGACTTCGCTGAGACGAAGTCTAAGTCAAATTCTTAGAGGATGACCATCCACCTACTGATTTTTCCATCGATGACTCGTCGTGTCAACATGTACTGGAATGGATTTACGACGGCAACGACAGTGGTCTTACGAATTAGAACATAGTGACGGAACCGTTGAACAGTGTGAACTGCTGCCGATGCACGTTTTTCGAGATGGGTATAATTAAGTTTCGGTCCTACGAGGCCTCGGCTCAGGTAATATATCACGTATTCAGAAAATGAATCATCTTCCTAAACTAAAACCATGCCTATGGTTGACTCTGCGGCAGCCAGATATAATAGGAAATCCTTGTTATAATTCAGTGGTCGTAGCAGAGGTGCGGTTGTAAGGGAGTGTTTCAATGCGTCGAAAGAGCATTGCGCGGCTTCGTCCCAGAGAAAAGGAACGTCTTTCTTCAGTAAACGCATGAAGCCCTTGGTGATTTCGGCATAGTTGGCGATGAAGCGTCATAAGAAGTTCACCTTGCCTTGAATACTTTGAAGTTGTAAAATTGTGCGTGGGGGGGGCAACTAGACTATTGCCTCCACCTTAAGAGGATCAACCATGATCCTCATGGTTGAAATGATGAAACCTAACAAACGTCCTGACGTGATGCAAAAGCTGCACTTGTTGGAATTCAAGTGAATCCGAAGTAGCGACAGCATTCGAAGATTAGTCGGATGTGCGTAGGATGATCTTTTCACTTGCGAGAGCGTGATGCTAAATCATCTAGATATGCCTTGACTATATGTTTGAGGTCATGAAATGCAAAAGACATGGCCTGCTGGAAAGTAGCTCCAGCATTCTTGAGACCAAACGACATTTTTCGATAGGCGAATGTACCCCACGGACAAATGAATGTCATTTTTTGTTGGTCCTCAGGTTTGATTTGGATTTGGTTATAGCCCGAGAAACCATCCATGAACGAAAAGGCTTCAAAATCGGCGCACTCATCAATGATCTGGTCAATGAATGGAGTTGGATAATTGTCTTTTGGGCGTGCCTTGTTCAAATCACGGAAATCAGTACAGACACGAATCGTGCCTTGTTTTTTATTGACTGGCACGGGATTTGACACCCATTGAGTCAAGTGAATAGGGTATATGAACCCTGCCTTAAGCAATTTCTCAACCTCCGTCTTAATAGCTGCTGCTTTCCTAGGATTAACTGGACGAAGTTTCTGTCAAACAGGCTTAGCGTCCAGATACGTAGTGATTTTGTGTTCAACTATTTTTGGATCAATTCCTAGCATTTCCTCGTAAGACCAAGCAAAAACATCGCGGAATTCTTTAAAAAGTTCCGTGTAAATATGAATCTCTTCGGGGGAACAATCTGCTCCGACGAAGACATTTTCCACGATGCCAGGGTTTCGGGAGATATTGATAGGTATCGTTTCAGCGATAGTCTCCATATTGCCCTCAACATAAATATCCTGTGTAGCTAAGAGGTTAATGGGACAAGGCTGATCTCCCGTCATGGTGATAGTGAATTCTCCTGCCTCGATTCGGTGTAACTCTGGAAGGAAATATGATATGTGATGAAGATTGTCCCAGGGTTTGTCTAGACCAGTCATTGCTTCGATTATAGCTTCATCAGAAGGCAAGACTAAATCTAACGAATCGATATCAGTAAGAGAATCCTGAGCCCAGATAGGCTCGAGGAGTGGATCCAATTCTTGTGCGGGAATCGGATCAGGAGTAGCTGAAGTTTGTTGGACCGAAGAGTACGCTACTTCAGCGGCCGACAAGGGCGTGGCCATGCCAGTGTGCCCTGTCTCATCCATCGTGGCTGATGGGGAAGGAAGAGTCCACGGATCCTTAAAGTAAGTCGTGTGAAACGACGAAACATGGAAATGTCAGCCGATATAAACTTGACATCGCCTTGAGGAGGTGGGTAGTCGAAGGTACCCATCAAAGATGGGCACAAACCAACTCCTACATTGACGACACCGGCTTGAGGATTATCTACCAGGGGAACCGTGGATGCCCCCAAGGCTGGGTCAGGTCGAGAGAAGGACAATTGATCAATAGTCACTATCCGGCCTTCATGTGGAAACAATAGGACTCGGAAAACTGTAGCGACCACCGCCTGCATTGCGTAAGTCCAACTACGACCTAACAATAGATTGTAGTCGATGGGGGCATCAACTACCTCTACTTCGACGCACACGGTCTTCCCCCCTAACTGTACTGGGAAAGAAGGAATAATGCCATGTGGTCGGAAAGAATGACCATCGAACGCGGTTAGGAGAGTAGGTGACGGAGACAACTCAGGTTGACCGATGGCTTTCCAGCATGCTAACGACATAATGCAAGTCGAAGCGCCCTCGTCTACCACCGTGCGGAAGATATTCCGTGTAAAAGTTTTTGTGGGATGAGTCACTACTATCTGGAACGCTACGTGGTAAGGCAAACGAGGTTTCAAGTCAGTCGTATCTAACATGATAGTTCCCGGGTTACAAGTCTCAGTAGAGCCTAAAGCAGTCAACAAGGCTTTCCTCTGAGAAGGGAAACTTTGGAGGACCTCCAAAGCAGACATAGCACAAGGGGTTTGGGACAAATCTTCCACCACAGAGTAGTTTTGGGCGGCCCTTGCGTTTGGATTGTGAGAAGCCCTCTTAAATGCACATTTTGGGATGCGTGTGATTGTTTCACCCAACATCTTCTCGATCTGTAGAGGAAGAGATGGGACCTCGGCTTCTTTTCCCTTATCAGAGGCACTTGGTTTACTATAGTCGTGTGCTCTAGTCGTAATGAAAGCGTCACTTTTCACCATATATACGTTCGCGGAAGATGGATTGTTTGGGGGAGGGCAGTTTTCTTGGCTTCCCCCCTCGGTACTTGCGGAGGCTTGAGTTAAATTTTGCCCATGCTGAAAAGGGTTAGTCAACACAGCTTGTTGTTGCTGTGTGACAAACTTTTGTGCCTCCGCAAGTCGAGGACACAGATGAGTAGGGTGGTCTTCCGCACATAGATTGCACGGATACCTTGCCTTCTTCCTTTCTGTGGTTCCCTCGCCAGCGTTATCATTCGGTTTCTTATCCCCCTTACTCTTCTTGCGTTTTTTTTTCTTCCCCTAGGGCTACTGGTTGGCCTTTGGGTTAGTCGTCTGTACGGAGTGTACTTCCAACGTTTGAGTAGGAGGAGCAACCAAAGCAATAGTCTGGCTGGCCGCTGAGTGTTGTATGGATAACTGCTGCAATTGTTTTGTCAATTGCTCAGCGGGCTTGGTTTGTGCCGAACCAACTATACCATCGGCATGTGGTCCGGCTCTCTGTCTAGTTTTGTCCAGAATCGATCGTGGTGCATCCGGCAGGATGGTGTACAATAGACCAGACTGAGAATAGATAAGCTCAAACTATTGAGCCCTCATGATGGCATCTTCCTCGAAGAAAACCCCTGAAGTTGCGACGTCTTTGGATAACTGCGGAACTAAAGACTTAAGGAACCTCTTAAGCAGGAATGTTGGTGGGATGGGTACCTTGATAAGACTCTTTCGGCATCGCCACTCTCGAATATGGTCTAAGATATGGTCTGATGTCGTCTGCTCGAAATTAGCCAGCAATTCTGTGCCGGCGTCGTATCTCACAGGTAACTGGAAATGGTTAAGGAAGTCCATCGCCAGTTCGCCAAAAGAAGAATATCGTGAATGATCAAGTTCTATGTACCATTTCGCGGCACTCCCAATAAGAGTGCATTGAAACAATTGCAACTTGACGGAGTCATCTTTCAGTGAGTTAGATGAACACCATAAGTGGAAAGTAGTCACGTGATCACCTGGATCTTCGTTAGGCTTGGCCTCGAACTTTGGGATGTCTGAAGGCAACTTCATTGGCATAGGAGGCCAACGCAGATCGTGACAGATAGGATCATTCAAAAACCGTGTTAAATCTGGCAAGTGTAACATTGCAAAGAAAGGGAGTTTAGGTTACTGTTGATAGCTGGGATAAGAGGGTCCTGGAGTTGGACTAGCACCAGGTTGCCAGGAAAAGTTTGGTTGCTGGCCCGGGTTCTGGTAGAAACCGTGGCCCTGACTAGCGTAAGGGTTTTTCATTTGAGGAGACATCATTGGTTGATTCCCCATGAAGGACATAGGATGTTGGGCATTCATTGTGTTTGACGGACTTTGGGACGGATTACCCCATGCTGGTCCTGATGGAAGAGGCATAGAAGTATGTCCGGGGTTCCATTGGCTATGGAAAGAATTACCCCAGAATGGAATTCCAGAGGATGGAATGGATCCTTGTGCTGAGTTCCAAGGTCCTGGTATATGTGCCCCCAGCGCAGGGATAGTACCCTATGCCGGCGTAAACTGTCCAAAAATAGGTGTGCCCCCAGATGGGAAAGCAGCGGATGCAAAAGTGTTATTACCAAACGTCCCGTTCCAAACAAACGGTGATGAACCTACCGGCTGAGTTTGCATAGGTGTTCCTTGACTCCCGGCTCCAAAAGAACTTGTGTGTGCAGGCTGCCCGACGGATTTTTGATGCGATCCACCGAGCGAAAGGGACGAAGGAGGAATATGATCTCCAGCGTAAGGAAAAGCATTGAAAGGGATAGGAATGCCCCCAAGTTGACCTTGCAGAGGAGCGTTAGAGCTCCCTGCCCCCAGACCCAAAGTCTAGAAAGTGGATGAAGTGAGTGCAGGACTAGTACCTGAACTAGGCATACCGTATGAAAACAGAGCGCCTGTCGCACTAGGTGTGTAAAGAGGTGTGGTCGCCGCGATAGATGGGGTCAGTCCACTGTGCGACGTAGTTGCGGCTGAGACCGTAGTGGCCCGGACCGCCGTCAAAGGCAAGTTAGGAGAGGCTTCTCCTATTGTAGCAACAGTGATGGGAATGGAAGAAATCCCAAATGAAGTAACAGAGTTTGGTTCCATCACTGGGTTAGGCACTGACAGGCGTTCGTAAAATTGAATTGGCACAATAATGTCCGGCCCCGTATCAGTGTTTGAGGTTTCAACCAATCCAATATTGGCGGTCGATTCCTCAGGGGGTTGTTCGAGCTCAAAAGCCCCAGTTGCTTCGAAAGACCCTTGATGGTCTAGCTTCCACCTTAATGGTGGCGGGGGTGGCTCCAGTATAACTGGCGACAGGCCCAGAAGCCTTCGTGACCGGTGGAGCTATGAATCCTCCACTATGTGAGAAGATTCATGACACGCTAAGGTATTCTACACGAACAAACAGTAACATGCACTAAAAGAAAGCCCCTAGAAGATAAATCAAGCAAGCACTAAACTAGTTGGAAGAACAGTTACAACAACCAACACTAGAGCAACTTACCGGTGC
>CBVK0100852847.1:0-10500 GCA_900067695.1 Picea abies
TACATTTATGTGGGCATAAGAAGGTTTCCCCCTCAAAGAGGCTTATTATCTGAGTTTCTCTCTTTTTCAAGGTGTTGAGTACCTATTCTGAGGTTTTTCTATGCTATATTGATATTTGGTTATTAACAGAGAGTGTTAGGTTTTCGATAATCTTCTTCTTCTAGTCTCAAATCCTTCATCTTTGTTTTCGATAATCTGATATGAAGGATGATTCTTCTGTACTCATCTTCTAGGTTTCCTTGGAGGAACTTGTTGAATGTGGTCTTATGCTTTTGTCAGATCCTCTTCATCTCCCCCTTCTACTTCTTTTTCATCTTTTGCTTCTTCTTCGTAAAGTTGTTCCATTGATTCATTTTCTTCTTCCTTTAATTCTGTTCTACCTATTTCATCAATTGTTACGTTGATGTTTTCCACAACTTTGTTCAATCTTAGGTCGTAACACTTGTATGCTTTCCTTGTACTTGAGCAACCAACAAGTACTCCTTTGTCCACATGAGAGCCAAACTTTCCCATTATGCCATCTTCTCTTTTGATGTAGCATTTGCTTTTAAAAGCTCTGAAGTGATTCACATTTGCTAGTCTTCCTTTGCATATCTAGTAGAGAGTTGTGTCATTGTTTTTTATGAGCATTACTCTGTTTTGAATGTGAACTTCTATATGCACTGCTTATGTCTAAAATATATCTGTCAATTTGGAATTCATTAACATTGTTCGAGCCATTTCCTATACTGTCTTGTTCTTTCTTTCGACAACTCCATTATGTTGAGGTGTCCTAGCAACAAAGAATTTCCTTTTTATTCCATGCCTGCTATAGTAGTCCATAAATTCCTTTGAAGTGAACACTCCTCCATTATCATCTCTCAAGAATTTGATTTTTGAATCCATTTCATTTTCAAGCATTTCTTTGTAGACCTTGAAGTTTTCAAAATCTTATGACTTATTCCTGAGAAAGAAAATGGCAGTCATTCTTGTATAATCTTCAAATAATAACATAAAGTATTTCTCACCTTTTAAACCCTTTGTTTTAGTTGGTCCAACTAGATAAGTATGCACAATTTCTAGTGGTCTTGTCGTTGAATATTATTTTGATTTAAACTTGGTCTTTGTTTTCTTTCCTTGTTAACAATGCTTTCATAAAGTGTTGGTTGGTTTCGTGATCTGGGGCATTTCTCTAACTGCTTTACTTTTGTTGACTTTGAAAAGGTTATGAAAATGGGCATGACCCATTATTTTGTGCTGTAGCCAACTTCGATCTTCCTTTCCTAGGAAACACTTTTCATTTACAATTTCACTTAATACATATATGTTGCTTGAAGTTCTTGCAATTGTTGTAATCAATTTTCCTGAACCTTCTTTTCTTATCTCGCACTTTTGTGAATCGAAAGTAACTTTATGAACTTGGTCACACATTTGACACACACTTAGAAGATTATGTTTCATATCTTCTACTAGTAGACCATTTTCTTCCTTGGTATTCTTGTTCCAAATTTTGACTATGCATTTTCCAATGATTTTAGTTGAATCTTCATTTCTGAAGGAGACTGGTCCATCTCTTTCCTTTCTTAATATAAAAAACCTATCTCTATCACCTACCATGTGTTTTGAACAACCACTATCAATATACCAACCACGTTTCTTCTGATTATCTTGTAGAGTGAATGTGCATTCTTCATTGCTATACTGATTCTTCTTTCTTATCCATGTCCTTTTCTGAGGTTCATGTCTATGACTCTTGTTGTTTTTTTGTGGTTCTCTAGGAGGGAATGTCATTTTGCAATATTTGAAAATGTGTCCAAAGTTGTTACATTTGTAGAATTCCACTTCATTGCTCAAAGATTCAAACTTGTTGTAACTTCTTCTCTATGTTTCGCTACGCATTCTTGGATAACCCTTTTGCGTATGACTTTCAAAGTTGTTTGTGTTCCTGTTGTTAGCTCTGCAATTCACAACTTTATGTACAAAATTATTACATGCATAACATAAACCAAAAAAATATAGTTTGATACCTGGGAGTTGAAGATCTTCTGAAAGACGGTACTCTTGTGAATCCTTCTTCTTCCTAAGGCTTATATGTTTCTATCAGTCGTTGATTCTTAAATTTAAATCTTCTTCGTGGAGGAGTGTCCCTGTAATTTTCTTTGTAGACCTTCATATCCCCTTTGATTGTTTATGCATAGATTTTTGGATGTGTTTCTTGTTCTGTTGTTCTAGAGCTTGATCCCTTTTCTCTCTGATTGTATCCAAGTCTGGACTTGTCATGATGAGGTTTTTTACTGCTAATAATGTCATTCAAAAGTTTTGAGTTGTTATGCATATTTTTCTTTTGAATATCCTTTCTTAATGTGACAATTTATGCTTCCAAATTTCCAATGATCATATCTCTTCCTTCTAGTTGTTCTTTGAGTGCTTCTTTAATTCTTTTATCTTATTAAATTTGAAATTTGAAATTTGTGATTATTTGTTATAGTTCCTGAGTGTCTTCTTTCTTGTCTAGTTTTGCTTGTAGTTTCTTGTTATTATTCTTTTCTCTTCTGATAACTTCTATGGCACACAACAATTCTTCTCGGTAGTCAACTTATGCCTTTTCATATTCTTCTTCGGAATCTTCATATTCTTCTTCAGATTCTTCTTTATCAGTTTCTTCTACTGCCATTAATATAACTCTTTTCGTCTCATTGTCACTAACTTCATCTTCATCTGATGATGAGATATTTCCTTTGGTGGATAAGCTTTTCTTGAAAACTTTCTTTGTGGTTCTTTTTCATTTGTATGTTTGTTTTCTATTTGAGTAACCTTCATCATTTCTCTTTTTCTTATGAGGACATTTTTTTATCAAAATGACCAATACCATCACAATTAAAACTAATCAAAAGAATCTTACCTCTATACCTACCATTGTTTCCCTTGTTCAATCTTCTGAAAAAGTTGGTTGCTTCTTCATCATCTTCTGAGACATCAATGTTGCTACTATGTTCTTTTTCTTTTTTCTTTCTCTTTTTCTTTGACCTTTTGGATTCTTTAAACGCTGCTTATTTTATATCTAGATTTTCCTATTCAGTTCTCATTTCATATGCTGTGAAGATTCCATGTAGCTCGTACATGCTTATTAAGTTTATATCTGCTCTTTCTTCTAGTGCTAATATCTTAGGGTCAAATATCATAGGAAGAGATCTTAGTCCCTTTTGAACAATTATAGTTTCTTTAATTTCTTCTCCCAATCCCAATATTGTATTTATTGTTTTATTGACTCATAAAAAGTAAGCTGCAATATTCTCATCTTCCTTCATATTTAGTTGTTCAAACTGACCTATGTAAGTTTGAAGATTTGCTTCGTTGAATTATGAATATCCTTCATAAATATTTAGATGTTTGTCCCAAATATCTTTAACAGATTTACAATGTGTAACTTTGGTGAATACCGATTCTCCAAGACCATTCAGAAGTGCATTTGTGGCTTTGGAATTATTCTGACCTAGTTTCACTTCTTTGTCATTTGTCGGACGAACTGTTGGTGTTGTGTATTCATCTACAATTAATTGTCAAATTTCAAATCCATGTGCCTGTATATATGTCTTCATCCTTATGCTCCAAAATGCATACTTTTGTCCATCAAATTGTGGCATTCCATTTTTATACATGTTGTTTCTCTCCATGATCTGCCTTTTAGTGGTTAAACTAATTTCTGAAGGAACCTTCTCTGATACCAATTGCTGGATTACTGAGAGGGGGGGTGAATCAATAATAGAGAAATCTAATCCTTTTTAACCATATAATGCAAGTGTTATATCAATGTAGCATTATCATCCAATATTTGCAGAGTAAATAAATAATTGTTGACGGGCGAAATTGACCATCCGTCAACTGAGAGAGTGGAACCAGTCCGGGGTTGTCTAATAACCCAAGCCGTTTGGAATGAACCACCTTGATGGGTTTAACGACTCTGTTGGCTGCTCTAAAGTCCTAAGAAAACCAAAGAGAAAACTAATCTAAGCTAACTAATCTATCTAAAACAAATAAAACTAACTAAAACAAACTAACAAAAATTAAATACAAGAAACTAAACTAACTAACAATAAATAAAAATGAACTAATACACTAATCTAATTAAAACAAACTACTAAATAAACTAAAACTAAATACAAACTACTCTTACTATTCTACTAATTACTATTACACTAACTCTACTAATTAACCGTCTAACTACTAGTTACACTACAACTTATTCACAAATATACATTATACACAACTGGCAGATTTAAATAAAACCTGTAAAACTCATGTGCTTTCTATCCTAAGACAGCCAAAAATAATTTTTGATTTTATGATTTTATGATTTTATGAATAAGAAATCAAACTTACTGAAATTAAACGATCTAATATACTAATTCTACATATATCTAACTAAACTTATATCTAAACAAATGACAAACTAACCTGGAAACGCTCCTAATTTGTCCTGTGTATGACGACTTTGAAGCTGGTCGGAGGAAGGAAACTCACACCGGTTAATCCAAAAGCTTCTCGTAAACGATAGGCTATGTTGCTCTTCGAGTTGTTTACAGGACAAACAAGACATAAAAAATCATAACAATTATATGATTTATAAATCTCTGCAATAAGGGAAACCTGCTATGCAGAAACTTATATTTAATAATTCAACTCATGAAGAAGAGAAATCTGTGATTCACAAACTGAATTAAGCAATTGCTATGTTTTTTAAACACTTGGAAGAAATCAGATATGAATTACAGTGATTAAATTATATCATTTGCAAATGATTAAGATAGCTAAAGTAGTCATTAACCAGATACAAATTGATATACACAACATGAAACAAAATATTGATATCATGAGAAGCTAAAGTTGTAACAAAACACCAAATTCTGCCTCAGTCTGTATTAAAACTCCATATCCTTGTTCTCCCACCAATGAGGATACCATTATTACAAAAATAATAAGTATATATAAGTCTTTCCACAGGGTAAAACCTCCCTATGGATAATATCAAACTATTTACATAATCTAGGAAGATATTCCCAAAATCAACTAAACTAGGAAACTAAAATGACATCAAAATATTTCAAATATCCCCTAACTTCTCATCAAATACACTGCAATTTCGAATTCATCTGCAATAGACCAAAAATAACAAGTTAGAAAGATATTTTATTAGCAACACAATAAAAATCTAATCTTACAGACTTAGCTACAAAATCATCTGATTCTGTAGCTAGTCTAAAATAACATACAGGATCAGAATAGAAATCAAATCAAATCTTTTGAAATAATCCAAACCAATTTTCTTCCAATGATCATTTAAAATGAATCACTCATGATTTTATTATTAAACATTAAAAATAATCAAAAGTGATTCAATCGAAAACAGGGGTAAGAATACTCTGTTTTCCAGTTACCATAAAATCGAGTCAAACAGTAACAAGACTGTTTCATATCCAAATGAAATCGATAATGAGTCATATCATATGTGATACGATCTAATCCAACACAACCATTTCCCACCTGTCATAGCTATAATAATATAATAACAGATTCATATCGTTCAATTGAATACACAGATGGAAAGAACTGTTTTGATTATGTGTAAACGAAATCATACGTAACAGCATCGACCCAACCAATTTCGTGATGGATCCTTGCACAGTTAACAGACAGGATCGATAAATCATGATCGCAATCTTAATAGAATCAACAGAGGTTATAATTATCAACTGGGCAAATAATCAAAACAAATCACGACTGAGTTTAATATAGAAACAAATCGTGAACCTGGATACAGTCAATTTCATTCTTCGAATCAAATTCAAACAACATGTTTATTGCAATATGAATCTAACTAATAACATAGTCAAGTAAACCAATGCGAATTAACTGGCTAGGTATAACTATTATGAATCATATCTATTCACGATTTGGGTGAATTTGTACAGAATCACATTAAAAATAGTCTGAATTGTATTCAAGTTGGTCGAAAGTCATATGGAACATAAAACCGTAAAAGTTAACTATTATTGCCGATCATATCGTATACATTATAACCAGAATGAATCAAAATGTGATTGTGTTCAAAATTGAAAATTAGAAACAGCTTGTGTCTAGAATAGATACAAATGACTTCAATTGACAGCAGAGCATCTAATTTAAGCTAAATCAAACCATTCAAATCCACACCGAGATCAATCAAATCGATGAAAATCCAATCGAAGCTAAATTAGGAAAACAAACTTCCATTTAATCAAAGCATAGCCATGTACAGAATGCATACTACCTAACAAAGCCAATCAATGTTGTTAACAGAACCAATCCAAAACCGAATTTGAATTCGTTATATAAACAAGCGATATCAAAACATACCTGTGTGAGGCTACTCAAATTAGGCCAACTTAGAATTCATGACCGCTGTAGTTGATTCCACATTTTTAAACAAGATGGAACCTGTCGTCCTTTGTTTCTTATCAGTGACTTGTAACTTAGCCTTTTGACTGGTAAGCTGTGCAACCTGGTCCTCCAAAGAGTGAATTCTTGACTGTAGAATCGGCACATCAAGATAATATCTTTCCAACCACGAGCTACATTGATCACAAGGTGGCACTGTAGGTTTTGACAAAGCAGGAGAGGGTTTGGATGAATAACTGGGGGCTTCACAAAGCAGCTTAATGCCTGGGTAGTTAGGGTCATTTTGTAGGCAAGGTGGTAGGTTTGACACAAATTCATACGAGGGTTCGGCACACAAACCTTCCGAATAGGGGTATTCACTAGCCAGGAAATGCTCCACTTCCGAGTCAGAGTCTTCGCTCAACACGATAGGGTTAGGATTGACAGGAGGTTTTGGCTTGTTCCTTGCCATCCGAGAAATTAAACGGGCATTCTTTTTTCCTTTGGCCTTTGCCGTAGGTTTGGCTTTAGGCTTCTTGTTCATAGCCTCAGCGTTCTTGGTCACAGTATGGTGTAGGTCGATAGGTGACTCGGCTAAGGGTTTAGGTAACAGAATGTTGTAGGGTACCAGGGGTACGAACTTGTCCTCGCTCACCACAGGTTTGTCAACCTGTGGAGGGTTCGAATCCTCAAAATCATTCCAAGTAAGAAAATTGCTCCAACAATCTCCGTGTAACCCCAAATGACAGACAACAATAATCTTAACCAGCCCATAATGAAAAAGGCTACTGTCAGCCTAGTTCCTTTTGTATTTCTTTGACATTTTAAATAGGCTTCTATGCAAGTAATAGGGCATATTGAGTTGATAACCCATAAAAACCATAAGCAAACGAAGGTGGTGTAAGAAAACAAACCTGTACCGACCTTCGCAGGTGATAAACTGTTTGATTATCATCAATAAATCATGCCAACACTGTTTAAGCATGGTCACGGGTAAACCTTTATCACAGGAGGTAACCTTACGCGACTAGAAGAGGAGTTTCCATGGGACCTCTTCTACTTTGCAATTCTTGGACCATCGTTGTCCAGTGGCAGGCAAACCTGTAGCAAGACTGATAAAATACTCGTCAATTTCCAATTGAACATCTCCGACCTTGGCTCGACAGCCACCAAAGGTCATGGCGAATTGTCTAGCAACGCAGAGGTTAAAACCCTCGAATTTTTGTATAAACGACAACCACCCATTGTCCTTGAGGTCACTGCGGGCACTGTCAAACATCAACAGAGCCTAGCTACCATTGGGTTCAGCTCGGACGACTGGGGCCATGGTGTGAGCACATGGTAAGGGTTTGGTTCGAATTTACCAATGCATAGGAGCAGAGTCATTTGGTCTAACAGCAATGGGCGATCAAAGGGGAAGCATTAATGTGTGCATGCGAGGGTGGTGGAGTTATTCACCACCATGTATAATAGTTATGACACAGTACAACCGGCGAATTAATCCTCTCTTCAAACAATCATAACAAAACCATATTATTCGGCCAACCAAAGGATCAAACGCTTAGTGATATACCAATGTGCCATTAACTATAATTTTTCAAACCAATGTCATTCAACATAAAGTCAAACCCAAATGTTAACCACGCCCCACTACATAAATGTTTTAATCAAAATTTTTAAACCATTGTGCCAATCGAATTCATAAAATTGACAAGCCAAGAGTTATAAAAAGATTATTATAAGGATCACTTCATATATATAAAAACAACAATAAACCATGACCCCAATGCAATTCAATGACTAGGCAAGTCACAAAAATATAAATCTATATGCTCAATGCCTTACCAGTTTAATAAAATCAAGTTACGCAACCAATATAAGAATGTCCAAATAGGCATAGTTCGAAAATCCTTTCAGTCACATAATGATAAACCAAAGGTAAGTTCCATTCAAAATATCAAAAAAGATAATGACAGTTCAAATAACGATGGAGGAGTTTTCACACTTACAGTCGTGAAAACTAAATGGAGACCAATTTGCAAGTGTCGTAAGAAATGAAAATATCGTCTATTTGAAAAATGCGACGACAATTTGAAGTTCGGAAGACATAGGTGTAGGCAGCTTATAGGACAATAGAAAAAATTGAATTGGCTGCCAACAATAATGAACAAATGAACAATCATTCACATACATAGTACACCAGTATTTTTACATGGAAACCCAAAGCGAGAGAAAACCACAAAATGATTTTTCTTATATGTCTTGAAGAATTATATTCATTGGACGAACCAACTTCCTTTGTTTTCTAGCTGCAACTAGAAGGAGTCTCCAACCCCCTAATTTTGTGGGCTACAAACTAAGGGAAGCTCCAACTCCCCAATTGTTTGGATACAACCAGAAGGAGGCTACAACCCTATATGTTCTTTGGATACAACCGAAAGGTGGCTACAACCACCTGTCCTTACCTCATCCAACCACCCTGATGTATACGTAGAATGGTGGAACCACTGTCACACTATCAGTGTGAGATATACTTCTATAAACCTATACCAATCAACGTACACTAAAAAACTAGTACTAATAATCTGAACCATGCATCAAACTGTACCTCAACCTATAATCAACCTGACCATAAACAAGTGCATCAATCATGCACCAACATGTACCTAAACCTCAACCAAAATAACTCATCAATTTCGTTATCCAAATATGATTTCTAACTCTGTAATAGACCTGGTTTATATCATCACATACTTGCAAACCTTCCTTAACTTTAACAACAAGAGAATAGAATTTTCATCAAACTTTACTTTAGTCTCACATGACTAGTTTTGGATTAGTCAACAACCCTAACTTGGAATAATCATAACTATGTACCTATAATGAATAAAGATATAAAAATAGTACACAATGTTCTTCAGTGTGTTTTATGCAATTCCTCTAGGTTTCACTACTTGGAAGCTCTCAGAAAAGGAGTTATAGAAAAAATGGAATACCTTGTTGAATTTTGTCTTATTCTATAGAGCGAACTTGTAGAGAGTGTCACGCACAGAATATTTGTTGTATGGATCTGAAAATTGTACACGCAATACTACATAATTTACTATAAACAACATAGTTGGTCTTACTAAATTTAGATTTGTTATGAATAAGTTATGACATTTTTACCCAAAACACTTGTTTTAGACTAGTTTCAGGACTAGCCATAAAACCTATTTTCCACAGAGTGTAACTCCAAAAATACAAAAACCCACAAGATGAAATTCATACAACAACTACTTCGATATGTTTCCTCAATGGAATCCCAATTTCATGGTCTGAATCATTCTATAAAAAAAATTATTACGAAAATGGTGAGATGACCTGTAAATAACATACCTTAGAAAGCATCATCGAAATAATTTATCATCCTTTGAATTTTGGCCTTCATCAAACTAAAGTGTGAACTGAAGAGAATATTATCCTAGAGGAATATTCTCCCTAGATTATAGGAGACTGAATAATCACTAGTAAACATAGGGAAAACCTTAGGAAATATAAATACTAGGACTGTGCGAAGTATCTCCAACAGACATGGTGCTGACTTGGCAATGATTATTGGCTATTGGATGCTCACTTCATATTTTTTCACCTAGACACGTGTCATCCTTTGGGGCATGTTGGCTTCCACACTGGAATCTATGTCACCTTGAATGTTGAGCGGGTACATAATCATTTAGAATCCCTCATCGAAATTTGATCATTAATTTCACTCCAACCATTGCCTTCGATGAACGATGAAGATCATACAAAATCATTGGCTCCCATTATCCCTTTGATTTCTTTATTGTCAGAGTACCTTCACTACACCCTCTCTCTATTTTTCTCTCCACCCCCTCTCTCTCTCATTCTCTCCACCCTCTCTCCCTTTGTTTTGTCTCTCTCTCCCTCTCTTCCCCTCTATGCCCCCTTCTCTCTCTCTCTTGTGATCTATCTCTCGCTCTTGAGAGAGAGATGGACAAAGGGGGAGAGTGAGTGTAGGGAGAGAGGGGTAGATGAGAGAAAGAGAGAGAGGGAGGGAGGGAGGGAGATAGATAGAGAGAGAGAGAGAGGAATAAGGGGGTGGAG
>CBVK0100852848.1:0-10500 GCA_900067695.1 Picea abies
GTGGAACATCATCGAATGTTGGATCGAGGTAGGCCTCTTTCTTATCTTTCACATTAGTTTATATAACATACAATGGAATTGATTTGATTTCTTAATTCATACCTGTCTGTTGGGGTTTACCCTTTGCCATAGAGAGTTTTTCTGTCGTAACAACCCCCCTTATTGCTACTTTAGGTGAGACTTCATCTGCTTCGCAGGTGTTTTTGAAAGGGGTAGTAGTTAGGGTTTGTTGGTGCATTGTTAGAGTTGAACCCTGGGTTTTCCCCTCTGCCAACAGTGTATAATGCAGATGAGATGTTGCCTATGCAATATGGAAGATCAGGAAAAATAGCTCTAGAAGGAAATCAAGCTCAATGATGAAGACATAGAATGAAGAAAGTCCAATGGACTTGTTGCAGTTGGATTCCTTGGAGCCACAACACTGAAACTTCTCGACCGAGTGCACTAGAGCCTCGGAGAGAAGTGGAACAACCTGAGGGACTACATGGCAGAGAAAGGGGTTCATTTATTTGGGTTGTGTAGGTTGATAAGGAATGAGAGCTTGTCAGTTGGAATTGCTGCTAGAAATATAAATTATGAAGATCATTATATATGTTTTGGGTCAGAATGCCTATGTATGCATGTTTTATTTTAGGCCAAAGTGCATATGTTGGATATCCTGTGTGGATTAAGGCCAAAGATCCTAGCTTTGTGATATTAAGAACACTAGTATGGTGTTGTGCACTGAGGACAGTGCCAAAATAAGGGGATGTAACACCCCAATTTTAATCTCTATGAACTATAATGTATTATATAATTATGACTTAGGATGGTGAGCTAATAATGTTGAAAAGGGGCCAGAGTGCCTAGGAAATGTAATACATTTATATATATTAATAAAAATACATTGCTAGCTGCAAGACAGACAAGGACAAGAGATAAGGGGCTATGATTCCATGAGAGAGGGGGATAAAGGGGCTAAGTCTTTTTATTATATTTTATTTACCCATATCAGTTTTAATTGGGAAAAGTGGTTACATGAGCTTCTTGGAAGGAAGGCCATGTGGTTATTGTTTTCATGTAATTAATAAACATCACTTGTGGGATTTTTTGGGGGTTCACTTGTTCTTCTTCATTCACTCTTATAGCCTTCTAACTATTTCATTTTTGGTGCCTCATTCTTGCTAATCCATGTGCTCTTGGTCTGAGCATGGAAATGAATGGTTGGAAGAGGAGAGCCATTTGTAGATGGCTGTAATAAATTACTGGTCATTCCATGAGGGAATGGACACCTATGTGCATGGGATTGATGGCAGTTTAGAAAGAACTGTCCACAACTGAGAATCCTTGGAGTTTTTAGCAGGGAGATTTCCTGACCAGTAGCACTGAAGACCAGGAGAGAAATGGAACAACCTAAGGGACTGCATGGAAGAGAAATGTGTTCATTTCTTTGGGTTGTGTAGGTTGAAGGGGAAAGAGAGATGGAAATTAGGATTTGTTGTGTGGTTGGGAAACCTAAGAGCTAGTTAGCCAACTGTTGTGTGCTTTAGATTTGGCCTAGGACCCATCCTTGTGGATTCATAGCCCTGGCTTGAGGGTGACTTGTGGTTGAGAGTAAATGAACAACAATGCCTATGGTTGGGAGAAACGTCCTTGGTATGCAACCAATTGGTAAATGTTTACTTGCAAAGATAAGTGCTCTCTTTGTTTGATGTATAATGTATATTCCACTATGTATTTAATTATCTCTGAGATGTATTTTTGTCTGCATGCTTGTCGGTTATTTGTTGTGCATGACACACTGTTTATTTCTTTTATGTTGTAGCATGGATCTTGATTAATGCATGTGAGTGTTTCATGCTTGATTTCAAATTAACTATCATCGGAATTCGAAATCATTTTGGAAGTGAGTTTTTGAGATAACATGGCCAACCTGTGGGTGGTTGGGTATGTTACACAAAATGGGGCATGGAAGTTGGTGGATTCTCCATTTGGAACCAAACTAATTGGCTACAAGTACATCTACAAGAAAGTTCAAATCAAATGGATCACTTGATAAGCATAAGGTGAGACTTGTGGCAAAGGATATGCATATAAAAAAGGCATATACTGTGAGGGCACTTTTTCCCCCCATAAAAAATAAGCTACCATTTGTGCTTTGCTGGCTTTGGTAGCATATAATAGGTGGAATATTCATCACAAGTATGTGTAGACATCTTTCTTGAATGGATATTTGAAAGAGATTTTCTACATGTGTGAACTAGAAGGATTTGTTGTGAAGGGTCAAGAACATAATATATGCAAGCTCATAAAGTATTTATATGGACTAAATAAATTACCTCATGCATCATATAGAAATATAATTGATCATCTTTTGAAGATCAAGTTCAAGCACTTTAATCTTGATGATGCAAATTTGTTTATCAAGAAATTTAGAAAAAATGTTGTATATCTTGTGGTGTATGTAGATGGTCTCTTAATAATAGGGAAAAATGAAGCATATATTGCATCCATGAAGAAATAATTGAATATGAGTTTTGAGATGATAGACATGGGACATATTCACTACTACTTGGCTGCAAAGAGAGTTATAAGGTACTTGAAGGGAACTCAAGACTTTAGGCTAAATACTCTAAGGTGGAATACTTCAAACTAGTTGAATATAAAAATTCAAACTTTCATGGCGATAAGGAGAATCGAGTTTCTAGTTCATGATACCTGATGAATCTTGGATCACCAACTATCTCTTGGAGATCATGCAAATAGTGTGTTCTAGCATATTCCACTATAAAGGAAACAAAGGATATCGTATGGCTCAGGAAGATACTAGGGGATTTCTAAGAGAAACAGGTGAATGCTACTCCACTTTTGATTGACAACACTTCTACAATCAAGTTGGCCAAGAATCCTAGATTCCATGATGAAAAAAAACACATAAACACAAAATACCATCTAATTTGACATCATGTAGAGGCCAAGACTATTCATTTGATACAATGTTCCACAAGTGAACAAATTGTAGGCATATTCACCAAAGCACTTCAAAGAGAAGAGTTTGAAAACTTCGTAAATATGCTTGGAATCACAAACACCCCTTTTGACTAAGGGGGGATTATTAGATACCTAATCCTAGGGATGATAGTGTATTGTAAATATTATTATTGTTTTAGGAGAAATATGAAGAGTCATACATGAATATGAATAATTTTCAGACCGCTTGGAAGATGAGACCAAAGTTCATATCTCAATGTATTTATATGTGGCTCACATTTATAAAATTTATTCCTAAGAGGATTAATTCAAGACATGTCATTGTTATGGATCAAATAACTAAATAAGCATTAAAATACCAAATCAATAATGTGACACCTAAATCAAGTAAAATATTGAATGAATGATAAGTATCTTTGAGGGGGAAACATCCTATTATGATATATCCAATAGATAGGAGAATATTATCCAAATGAATCTCCTTGATGTATATATAGGATACAACGGAGGCTAGAAGGAAATAATAAGCCTACATAAATATAATTAATTTAATGATAATGAATGAGGGATGACTAGGAGCCTAACATCCCCCTCCCCTTAAAACAATAATTGCACTCAATGATGATTAATTGTGGATGATTCTATATGAATAAATCATCCTCCCAAGTTGCATATATTTTTAAAAAGTAATTCTACTTGATGAGATGCTTACTAATTACTCATGTCCTTCGTTTTGTGATTCATGCTTTAATGACTATTTTAGGCTCTAGTATGTTTTATCCCGCTTTATCAAGCCTTGACAAAATAGTTGAACTAGGCTCTTGTTACCAATTACCTTCTTTAAACACAAAACTAGAAAAGACCCTCGTGAAAACCCTATGGGCCAAGAGTGATAAAGAAAGAGGTTCAACTTAATTAATTGTGAACTATGTTGTACCTTGTAGTAAATTGGTGGAATAAACATCATTATATCCTACCTCCAAATCTTAACCCTTTATACCAAATGAGTGATTTGATTTGTTCAAGGTAATGTAATGTAGAGGGTCCTTCTCATTTGTGAGTTAGCTAAGGTAAATTGCTTGGAAAGTGATTCTAGAATGAAATCTCTTTTTAGACCATTTTTATCAACCCTTCTCATGTTAAAGCTATTGGTACTTTTTTTTATAGAGTATTTGGAAAGATTGGAAGGATATTTATCCCTTCCTTTCCTAGAGGGATTTATCCCTTTGGACTAGATCCATAAATGGTAGGCCTATGGCGTGTCCTTATCATCAACATGCACTACAAGGAGAACACCTTCTAGCGGAGGTTTTTGTGGATGTTTTTAGTGTTACAAAATTTAGATTTAAAAAAAAAAAAGACTTATACTACAACCTCCTTTATTGACTGCAAAGGTTTTAGCAGATGTTCCATATAACTAAAATAATTGGGCAAGTGGAGGTTGTAGTGGAGGTTTTTATTTATTTATTTTATTTTTTATTTTTTTCCAGTGGTGTTCTTGTCAAAATGCACTAGTGTGGTATTGTAAAACACGCACTAGTGCATTACTATAATAAAAATGCATCGTTGCATTAATATAATACAAACGCCCCAAATATTAATATAACAAAAAATGTCCCAATACATTTACAATTGTTGTGCATTGGTTCTTCCTTTTTCATCATATGCATAGCATCGATGCTCTTATAATTTCTATGCACTAGTTCCTCCTTGTTTGCTTAAGAAACACCAATGTGTTTTAGGATTTATACACCCCATTACATTTAATTTATATTGAGCATCAATGTGATCAAGTTATCATGAGGCCCAATACATTTAATATAGCATGTGCCTCAATGCTTGCGTAATTAGTACGTACCAATTTCTGTTTTACCATTTTTATATATTATTCATTTACAAATTTAAACAAAATCATATCATACATATACACATTTACACTCATACAAACAACATACAAACTCTATATCAATATACATTAAAACAATGAAAACACAATTTATATTAATTTATAATACAAATAACAAAATTATTTGCATATACATATAAATGAGTTTGTATTTATACACATAAAATAATATAAAATATAAATAATAAAAATATCTTTTAAAAAATATTTAAAGTAATATTTTTTTTCATACGAATCTTTTATATATATATATATATATATATATATATCTTCCCAAGGGAATACAAGAGAAATCTTGAGTAGGATTTATTTTCGATAGTGTATCATATCATGTCAAAAACCATAATCCAGAAGTCTATCCATGCAAAGATTATTGAACTGTGTTGAAAACGAAAGGAGAGTTACATAGTCATTTTAATAGATAATCAAAACCCTAAAAGGTCCATCCTTTACCATTATGAGAAGGACCGTTGAAGTGGGCAGACCAAGAACCAATTCAGAGAGAGCAGGAGAAATCTTCGACGAGGTCGCCATTCAAAATTTCGAGCAAAATAGAACTTTTTATATCTAGGGATAGGGATTCTTTGGACAGGTCGTCCGCAACGGATTTAAGTTTGCGGAATATATGATGGAATGTGAGCTTATAGAAACCTTCCATGAATTCCGAAATATGATCCAATAGTGACTGTAGGCGCATGTTTTGGACATTGCATTTTTTTTTGCCCAATCGATTACAACCTTCGAGTCTCCCAAGACATGCAGCCAAGTATTGCTTTGATGAGAAAACATGAAAGAGGATCTTGAGAGCGTTGAATTTTGCTTTCATATTCATCCCTCTTCCGGATGCGAATTGGACATGAACATAATGTTCGTTGGAAAGGAATAAGACAATGCTGACGTCGTAACGAGGAGGGTGTCCCTGGATGGCTCCATAAAACAAAACCATACCGTACCTATTTCCAACTTTGGCATGACTGGAGACCGAGATTTTGTCTTCCTGGGCTTGCACTTGAATTCAATGGATCCTCTTTCTATGAGGTCAGCTAAGACCTCAACAAGGATGACTTTGTTATGAAATATGGAAACATTACAAACCCACCATATAAAGTTAACCAATAAACATGGAAAGGCTTCGTAACTGGCCATTGAATTATCAGATAACCAATCTTTGTCATAGTATACCAAGGCTGGTAACGACCACGAGGATTTGGGGTTGAATTTTGAAGCAAGGATAGCCAAAACATTTATGGTAAAAGAGCATTCGATGAAAATGTGGCCTATGGACTCTTCCTCTTGATGGCAGAGGGAACAATCGTTCGACCCAATATAGTCGCGCTTATTGCCATTGTCCCATGCTAATAAATTATTTTTGAGCACCATCCAAAGGGTGATTTTGGATTTCAGGGGCACATTCAATTTCCAAGTTCGATCCGCCCACCAAAGGTGATCGCCATCAAAGGAAGCTTCTTCCTAAGCCTTGTATCCATTTTTTTCTGCGAACTTACCAATTGCAGGGTTTTTAGCTCAGCAAAGACTACTGTCCACATGATATCCATTCTAACGTGAAATCTCCTTCAACCCCCAGGAGTGCCTCCAGGGGCGCCTTCAAAATACTTTGGGCTAGTATACTTAGCATCCCAAAGTGAAAAAATCCCCTTTGTGAGGTGAGTGATCAATGGGATTGATAGAGAGAAATTTTCATCTGCACCCAGCCACGGGTCCTCACCATACAGACGTTGAGCCCATTACCTACCCAGCCACGGGTCCTCACCATACAGACGTTGAGCCCATTACCTATTTTCCAAATCATTCATTGACCAATCAAATCAAAAGAATCCACAAAATCCTTCCATACTATTGAATTTTTTTTAGTGAGTTTGGAGAGAGACATGAACCAATCTACAATAGAGAGATTGTCAAGGTATTTGGACTTCATTATCCTGCCCCATAGACTTCCGTTTGAGAAAAGTCTCCATAATTTTTTTGCAGCGAGGGCACAAATGAATAGAAAAATGTTTTTTATTCCCCACCCATCAAGGCACTTGGGTTGTGCCAAGGTAGACCATCTGACCATTGGTATACGCTCATTTTTGCTATCACTCGATCAAAGGAAACTGAAACAAATATTGAAAATTTTGGTGAGGATACCTCTGGGAATTTTGGCGATAGATGCCCATTGCATTAGGATGCTTTCCAAGACGACCTTCAATAACACCAACCTTCCTCTAGAGGAATCGATTTTCCCAGAAAGAGATGTGGCCTTTGATTTTCTTGTAGAGCCATAGTCAGTCCTTGTATAAGTAGGAGTTCGGTTTCAACATGAAGCAAAGGTATTTCATACCATTATCCACAGAGTGACTAAGACATGGAAGGAGTTGAGCCAACTCGGTCTGCATGTCCACAAACATGGCACCAAGTATAAAAAAATATTTGTTTAGGTTTATTTCCATACTCGTAGCCAATGAATAGAGCTCAAGTGAGGCCTTTGGAGATGTGAGATCCTCATTTGTTCTTGCGCCAGAAAGTGATACGTCGTCAACAATCAATAACTGCGTTAGAGATTTCGATCTTGTAATTTGTAGACCCCTGAACTCTTTTTTTTCTTGGAATCTAAGATAATTCTGCTCAGGCCCTCGGTGATGAGGAGGAAAAGGAAAGGGGAGAGGGGGAAACCCTAACGAAGGCCACAGGTCGAGGAGAAAAAACGAGAAGGGGCACCGTTAATAAGAATGGAGAAGGATGCAGAGCTGATACATTCAAGGATCCAGTTAGTAACCTCCAATTTCAAACCCATCTAGATTAGAACTAAGCGAAGATACACCCAATTGACCTTGTCATAAGTTTTTGATACGTTGAGTTTTAAAATGAAAGATGGAATGTGCTTGCTGTGGATGGAGTCAAGAGCTTCTTGAGTGAGAGAAACCGCATCATGAATTTGATTATTATGAAGAAAACCAAATTGTTCCTTCATAATGAAATCGCTCATCATAATGAATCTGACGATTATGAAGAAAACCAAATTGTTCCTTCGTAATGAAATCGCTCAACATCGACTTTAAGCGATTTTCCATAATCTTAGTCATCAATTTGTAGACAACATTGCAACATGATATAGACCTGAAATTGGTGAAAGATTTCGGATCTTGAGATTTAGGAATTAAGGTCAAGTGGGTGGCATTGAAAGGTTTGAACATTTCACCTTAATGTTGAGACTCATGAATTTCTGCGAGAAGATCTGATTTGATTAGATCATAAAAACCTATGAAAAAATCCACTGTTAATCCATCAGGACTAAGGCTTTTTCCTTTTTGCATCGACCATAAAGTAGATCACATTTCTTCTTTCGAGAATTCAACTTCAAGATTTTTGTTCATTTCATCCATGAACAACCAAGGAAGAGGTTGATGACTTGGAGGATCATGTTGATAGGACATCCGAGTCTTTCTGAGAAAATATTTTGAAATAGTGGATGCTTGTCGAAGCATTTTCTTCATGTGATGAGACCAAATCCTTAGCTTCATTTTGGATTTCCCAAATTGAATTCGAGTTTTTTTTATGCCTAACAAATTTGTGGGCATACTTCGTATTGTTATTTCCTTCCTTTAACCATCATGCCCGACTTCTCAGATGCCATTTGGTTTCCTTTGTTTCCAACAAGTCTGAGTGACGAGATAATGCTTCTTTGAGGGATGCCTTTTCCAGTGAAGATAAGTGAAAATTATGATTATTTGATAGTATATTATTGTTGATGGATTATGCTTCGATAAGGAAAGATTTGGATTTTTGAGAGTAGAAACGTGCCCATAGTTTTGAAACTCGTTTGATTCTGTCAATATTGGCCACAAATGGTTGCATAGTCATTGAGACAAAGGAAGTTGCAGAGAAATGAAACTATTCATTTTGGATTGTAGCCAGATAGTCCTTCTCTCTAAGCCAAAGAGGATTGAAGTGGAATGGAGGAGGGGGATTTAAGCCCAAAGGGGAAATCTTGAGGAAAATAGGGAGGTGGTCGGAGATAGCCCCTAAACCAATTTATCTTTTAAGAATCCAAGAACCTCCAATCAATTCTTCTTAAACCAAAAAATGATCCAAACGCTTCACTATTGCATCAGTTCCCTATCTGCCATTACACCAAGTGGGACAAAGTTTCATAGGTTCCCGTTCAATTAAATGGGTTAAAGAAAGTAAAAGATGAAAATGTCCTTCCATTGGATCTCTACGCTAGTGACCCCCCCAAATTTCGTGAATTGAGCGTGAAATTGAGGTCACCACCTAGAATGACATTCTGAGAATTGAGTAACTTGTATTCTATGAAAGTCCCAAAAATGATTTTTATTGGAATAGGGATCATTGACATTTATACACTAAAAAGTAGACTCTAGATCACATTTATCCAAGTCAAGCGAGATGGTTGAACTAAGTGAGGTTGAAGCAATAAGCTTGATCTTGGGGATCCACACAAATAGTATGCCTCTCGACATCTGTGTTGAAGCAATAAGCTTGATCTTGGGGATCCACACAAATAGTATGCCTCTCGACATCTGTTGGCACCAGGCCGAAGGGGAAAGAAGAACGATCGTGGGAAAGAAAGCGTGCATAAAACTGAAGTAACAACTGGAAAAAGAATAGCAAGCGCACATGCAAGAAAGCACGCACAAAGGAGAGCGACAACTAGAGGAGGAACAACACGCATACGGGAGAAAGACCTAACGTAAGAAGGGTTAGGCTTTTGGATATATTCTGTAAAAGGCTGAAAAGCCCGAAATGTATAAATATAGATACAAAAGTATCATATAGAAGAGTTGTTAGTAGTTCTCTTAATGTTTTAGCTGTATGAACCGATTTTGTAAGCTGTTGAGCAAACGAGATATGAGGGAAGGTAGATCTGAGGATTAGACCACAGGCTGTGGACCCTGGTGTGATCTAGTTTGCCTCACATAAATCTTACCCAGTTTTGTGGAGAATTGTAAGCGTGAAGCGTCGGAAATGCAGAACTATCATAATACAAGATCTAAGAGCCAAATCTTTGTGGATGTAGCCCAGGAGGGGGTGAACCACGATAATCCTCGTGTAATGTATTAAATGTATGCATGTCTCTTCTTTCTTTCAACAATTAACGATTAAACTTGATGAATGAGTTAATACATTGTTATGAATCTGTTTATACTTTGTTTAAATTAAACTGTGGGATATATGTATGTGAATCCAACGAATAAGTAGTTTCCCTTACAACTCACGGTATCTGGCCTTAATCAAGAAACCCCTATCCCCTACTCTGTCCTAGGCTGTAAACACCTAAGTCTTACATCCACCCATTTAAAGCTATCTCAAGTGAGACTGCGCAGCGCCTTCCGGGTGTTGTGTTGCCTTCTGGTTTACTAGGAGGGCCAATAGTTTTAGAGGCTTTGTTGGAACCTCGAATGACATGAACCCTGGGTCAATGATTCAAATAACCTGAGAGGGGAATTGGTAACCAACAAATGGTTCCATTGCTGTGTTAAGAGGAATAAGAAAGGACTGAGTAGATGAGATGGAATGAATAATAACCGAAGGAGCGGAACATAAGAGCAATGAGCTGTTAGAAGGGGATGTTGAGACCTTGGAACCCCACAAGAGAAGAAATC
>CBVK0100852849.1:0-10500 GCA_900067695.1 Picea abies
TTTTGTTCCCTCCTCGCAGACACTGGGAAGGGCTGAAAATCTCAACTTCGGAACCTACAGAGCGAATCTCCCAATGGTCGTTGTGAATCTCAGGCCTGGTAGTAAGGGGTTCACCTCCTTTTGCCAATAGCCAATTACAGCCTATCTAGCTTCCTTCTCTACCTTGGTTGGCCGCTTGGAAGAGGAACCCTTGCTGGGATTTTTGCAGGATCGAGGCCTGCCTCTCCTCGCTATCCTAGCTGAATTCTCCGCCTCAATCGCCTTCCTATCCATACTTAAATATTGGTTTTGTTCCCTCCTCACAAATAGAGCAAGGAACTGGTAAGGGCTGAAAATCTCACCTTCGAAGCCTACAGAGCTAATCTCCCAATGGTAACTGCGAACCTTGGGCCTGGTGGTAGCGGTTCGCCTCCTTTTGCCAATAGAGCCACTGCACCTGCCCTATCCCTATGCATCTCTAACGCTGGAAGCAAATTACCCACCTTGCCTCATTCTTGCTCAGAGCATCTGCCACCCTCGAGTGAGGTCTTTGGGGTCTAGAAACTAAGCCACTCAGGCCTGAACCACCTAAGTCGTTATCTATGCTAGCAATCAAAAGAAACAGTAACCATAGGCCTTGGAGCTCCAGAGCACCGCTTCCATGCAAAGTATTCATCGTCGAACCAACACAAACGAAGTTAGTCACCTTCAACCGCCAACACCAAGTAAACACCAAGTAATCACGATGAGGAGGAGGAGAGTAAAGGTGATACCGATCGATGGATTGGAGTAGCGGACGGAGGTCCTACCCATAAACCTCACACGCGCTGTCAGCATGCGCTAGCCTTGCCACCTGGGAGCTGAAGAGACAGGCATCCTGCCTGCCCTTCATTAGCGTCCCTGACACCCTATACGGGATTACAATTTCAAATTAAGTTGTTAAAAAGGGCAAAAAATGTTAATCAGCAGACTCGTAAGCCCTTGCTTGAAGGACTCGTCTTGAAATGACACTCTCAAGGTCCTCTCCGATAAATTGACGGCTATCAGCAAATAGATTATAACCTAGATCATGGACTCGAACCAACTTATCACTAAAAACTAAAAAACTTAATGGAAATCTGAGAAAGTATCAGTCTCCTGCTCTGTATACCCAACGCCAAAAATAAAATACTATAACAAGATTCGCCCGAGAAGGCTGCATACAACCTTTAATTTTAACCGAAGACATTTGCGGTGATATATCTCAAATTTAAGCTTCTCGTGTTTTGAATTCATGAGAAAAATGTTCAAAACAGAAAACAAAAAAATGCAGGCAATGGGCTGAATGATCTTCCAATTTTAATCAAATTAAATACTCACCATTGACAGAGAGGAGAATGAAGAGACTCTACAGACTCTTCAAGTTTAATCCGCAGCTGTGAAATTTAAAATCTCCGTCAATCCATTGTCTTGAGTATTTTATTTATGGTCTGGTCGAGATCCCAACGTATTCACAGGGATGAGCTTTTTGCTTCAGCACAAAGCGAAATCATAAAATATGATTTTTGCTTTAAGACAAAGTGAATATCAATTTTTATTTTTATTCTTATTTTTTTATTTAAATATTTTTATTTTTACTTGTAATTTTATTTATTTATTTATTTATTTATATATTCAAATGTTATTGTTTTTCATTAATAATTTTTTGAAATTTTTCATTGGAATCTAGTGAAATTGATGTTGGTGAAATCACTATTTTTTATTGTTTAAATTGTATTTTTTAAATGCATAAATAAATTCAGCATCCAAAAACCTTTAGAAAATTCAATTATACAAAATCAATCACTCAAATATGACTATAAAAACTTCAAAATATCAAACATTTATACTACACTCTTCTTATTTTGTAATCTCTCATCCATAAAAACTATTAGTTTAGTCTTTTCTTATTAGTTAATGGTAATGCATCCTATTTTTAAAAATAATGGAAGATTAAATTTGAATTCATATTAAAACAAAAATTTAATCTTATTCATATATAAATTTTGAAATTTGAATTGATTATTTATATTATTAATAAATATTAAAAAAATAAATGAAAATATATATCTTTGATATTTGTGTTTGATTGATTATTTAAATTCTTAATAAATATTTGAAAAATAAATGAAAATATATATCTTTGATAGTTATGTTTGTAATGTGATAAGTAGGTAGAAGTAAATGTTTGTATTAACCATGTAGTTGTCATGAGATTGTTTTAAGTAGACATTAAATCAAAATTTATCTAATGTTACTTCGAGTAAGAAGGTGGTGTCTTTAAGCCTTCATGTTTCTCTAACATAAAGACATTAGTCTTTACCTACTCGCTACCTAGAATATTTGGCATAGTTTGTGGAGGGTATCTTGGCATTTAAGCAATTCTTCAACATCATAGTCTTTACCTACTCGCTACCTAGAATATTTGGCATAGTTTGTGGAGGGTATCTTGGCATTTAAGCAATTCTTCAACATCAGTCACACTAACACAATTATTTGTCATTGCCCGTGTACATAGTTGTTATTCTCATTGTTATTTGTGTTACCCACTGCGGCAAGGAATGAATTTTTCATCTGCAATTTACATTATCTGTGAAGCAAGGAATTTATTGTTGGTTTTATCACCCATTCCATAAGCAATTAATCCTGCGAGTAGTGTAGCAATGTCTTGGATAGTAATGGTGGTCAATAGTAATGGTGGTGTTAATGGAGGAAGTTTTGGAGCTCAAAGTCCACAGCTCTATAGTTGTTTCCAATTACTTTGCACTAGCATTGCAAGTCTTGTTGCCAAGAGGATTTTGAGTGAGTGTGAATTGATTTTTGTGACCTTGCTTGATTGTATTTCATTATATTTTTCTTATAGGGATTTGAAAATTGTGTTGGGTCTTTTAGACATTTGCATAGTTTTCTTTTAAAACCTCTTTACACACCCCTTGTGTTTGGAAAATCTCGAGCAGTTAAAGATTCATGTGTCAAGCACCCACTACATGAAAAGGTGTGGGGAAGGCCTTTCCAATAGCAAAGTTGCTTCCCTAGCTTTGTTGGTGTTTATCACTAAGATACTAAGGCATGAGGAAGGCTTTTCCACTAATAAGGTTGTTTTCCTTTGGAAATGAATCTTGTAACAAATAAATAGGATTAGAGATCCATCATTCCAAATACTAGGCAATAATTGAATATTTTGAATCTTTTGGAATGCACACAATTTGTATGCATTCTCTAGGCAATTGGTTATGGGGTGTCATCATTTTCATTATTTATTATGTGGTAGAATGTTGAGATTGAAGAAAAAAACCACAGAAATTTGGAATTCATTGCATAAGAAATGCTTATCTATAAATGTGAAAGTCAATGCACAAAGATGGCTTGTTGTTTTAAATCATGAGCATGTGTTTTCAATGTATCGTGCCTTTATTGTAAACAATATTGGGGATCTTGTTCGAGTTTTGTTGATACATGACGTTGTTCATTCACTCTTCGGACTTATAATTGCTCTTCTTTGTTTAAGACAAGATTTTATCTATATTATAAGACCTCACAAGGAGAGATGCTATTACACTACATGATTTTCGTTGCTTTGCTAGTCAAGACAAGTCAAAGTGGTTGCAAACCTACTATGAGTGGCCACAATTTTGTTTCCTAACTCAAGACTTGTCATGCCTTAATTTGATATTCCCTAATTCGTTACGTCTAATAATATATGTATCGTGGACTACATACATAATGTACAAAGTTACAAAATTGATAACCAAGATATAGTTATGCTTTTAGCCATGTATATAAGCATTTATCCATGGAAACCAAAGAAGTTTAACGAAACATTGAGTTGTGTGTATGGTGATACTTGTTTGGTATTGTTTGTTTAATATGTATATATTACGTGGGCACAATATTAAGTAGCCAATTTGCAAATTATGAGTGCATACATGGTGTTAATGTGCCCATACACTATTGTGTAAAAAAGTTTTGATCGTCAGCTGATGCAGACCCCCACCCACTCTTGGGGCCTGCACAACCTCTCGGTCAAAGGATCGTTCACTTCGGGAGCTAAATCATCTCACTGGATCTTTCTGAGCCTGAAATTTCAATACACAGGCCTTAAATTCTCCTTCCCAAATGCAAAATCTGCTCTTCGGGGGTCCCCGAGCACCAGCGAAGCTTTCTAGGGAACCGTGGGCCAAAACCATGGGCTAAAACACTTGCCTCCACATAATCCAGGACTTCAGGGCTATTGTGCTTTGGGAGTCCCAACAAACTTGTAATGTGCCCCTCCCGAACGTCCAAGTGGTGAAGCGTTGGACAGCAACCAAAATCAACGATCGACAAGGCCCGTTGAAATCCACGACAGAGGATGACTTCGCAAATTCAGGCTTCGGCGATTCTAATTGCTTCAACGCTCCAAATTCCTAGAGAGTCGAACACCGATGTGGATCGGACGGCTTCTACTCCCCCGCCAAATCAATGGCAAATACCCCTCTTCACAGTTTCAGGCTTCGGGGGGGTTTTGAAGCGCACACACAATAGACAATCAATGGTCTACACCCTCCCGTCGATCAATGACCACGATTCACTCCAGGACTCCGGGCTTCGGGAGTTTTGAAAGCCTCACACTATAAAACCTCTAGAGCGTCGGACTTGCAAACTCGCGAAGAACTTAGATCAACAGCACCTACGCCTCAACGAATGGATGGTCCAGATCTGTTTCGAGCTTCGAGGGTCCGGGTGGATATGCAATGTGAACTCTTCCTCCTTCCGAACAACAAAAAGCCAAAGGGCCTCTTCTTCCTCCACGTGGCCTCCTCTAGATCAACAGCCAGGATGAATCCCGCGGTTCGAGACTTCAGCAATCCTTGCTTCCAAGAAACCTTCCACTCCTTTCTCCTAGAGTACTAGTTCTCCAGACCTCTGGATCCTCTACCACGTGTCCTCCTTTGAGCAACGGTTCATATCAACTCCGGACTTCAAGACTCCGGAGAGATTGAACTCCACTCCTTGGTATTCTCTCGGACTCTTGGTCTTCTGAATGTAACGATTTGTTGACACGTGTCCTTGGGAAGTGGATGGCCATGATTAACTCCAGCCTTTGGGGATCCTGCTTCCTCCACATTCTATGTTCCAGATCTCGCGAATAAGCGAAGTCCGAAGGACTTCAGGGGTTAACCCTCGCGCAACTTCTCCAGATCTGACAGTGATAAGAGACCTTGGATCCTCCAGAACAGATCTCGTCCATTTGACCCTTAAAACAAACAAATCTTCTCCTCCTTAAAGATTTTGACCACTATCCTTCTTGAGCTTTGATCTTTGAGGTATATTAGACCTCTGGCGCATTCCTTACGTCCTTTAAACTTCAAGAAAGTTTAAACTTAGATATTTTTATGAAAACCTACCTTACGCACTCCTTACATTCGTCTCCTCTTAGATGTCCTCAACACTTAGACAAAGTGTTGGCTCGACGCACGCCTTGCACGGGTCTTCTCTGAACTCTACTCTCCACTGAGCAATTGTGCACTACGTGCATTCCGACTGTAAAGTCTCAAGCTACCTCTTTTGAGCTTCTGAGTCAATCTTGAATCAGCCTATGCACGCCTTGCGGGCACTATGCACTGCTTGCACCAAAATTCTCAGAAGAGAAACAATTGAAACTTATAGCAACATTAACAGTTCACACATCTAACTGTGAAATGCATTCTCAAGCACATAAAACAAATAAATTCACACATCTAACTGTGAAATGCATTCTCAAGCACATAAAACAAATAAAGTAGAAAGAAACATCACATGTACTCAATTAACTCAAATGAATACAACAACATACATTTTGAATCAAACCTCTCTGCTTGTATTCCTTCAGTAATGTATGTACATGGACTCATACAACTCTCTGCAGCTCTCTAAAATGACTAGCAACAATAACAATAACATCCGTTAGCCTCATTTGGGCATTGGTTACATATATTTATACACGGAGAGGCTTCTCAAGCCTTCCTGCCGACTGTCTTAGTGCTATCATATCACAATTAAAAGCACTTATCTACTAAGGATTGTTACAATAAATGGCCATTACATTCAGATACGAGTTGATGCTCAGTATCTGTACAATCCTAACTTGCATTAAAGAAAATACAATCTCCTGCGATCTCATGAAATGGATCAAGCCTCTAAACATTAAAAGATCTTTAATTACAACACTTTCAAAATATCAAAATAACGCGCTCTCCTTGGGATCAACACGGATTTGAAATGTGTGCATTGGGTGTTGAGTTGTCCTCCACTCGGCCCCTTAAATTGTTGATGGCGATGCTCCTGCATCATACTCCTCTTGACAAAAATATCCATGGGCTCCTGTCCATGAGCTCTTGTAAGGTTTTTCCATGCTTCTGAATATCGGGTTCAGTTACCCAACTAGAATCCTCTGGGGGGTGATATTTCCACTTCACCGGGTACTCAAAATAAGTTTTCCTCTTGGTCTTCTTGCCAATCCTCTGATCTATGATTTTCTCCATCTTTGGCTTTTCTGTTGTGGGCATCTACTTTTCCCATTGGATCTCCTTCTAATCATTTATCCCCTCTATATCATTCATCCTGTATGGGTATAGGTCTGCAACATTAAATATGGGTGATATTCCCACATCTTTTGGCAGCTCAATCTCATAAGCATTTGCAACAAACTTCTTAAGGATCTTACATGGTCCTATTTTCTTCATCTTTAATTTGTTATATGTTCCCCTTGGGAACCTTTATTTCCTTAGGTGTGCTAAGACTTGATCTCCAACTTCAAAATGAACCTTTCTCCTTTTCTGATCAAATCGGATCTTATACTTCTGATTGTTATCATGTAGCTTTCCCTTTATCTAATCATGAATCTTCTACATCTCTACAGCAAAGTCTTTTGCTCCTGCACTTTGGAACTCATCATGCCTCGAGTCTCTCAACTCCAAAATTCCTCTTGGATGCATTCCATACACTACTTGAAATGGACTTTTTCTCGTGCTCTGGTTCGAAGAATCATTATAAGAAAACTATGCCTAGGGCAGAATCTGATCCCATTGATTGTGATGTTCAGTGACCAAGTTCCTCAACAAATTCCCTAAACTCTGATTTACCATCTCCGTCTATTTGAGGGTGATATGTTGAATTGAAAGATAGATTTGTCCCCAACCTCTTCCATAGAGTTCTCCAAAAGTGTCCCATGAACTTGGTGTCTCAGTCTAAGACTATACTTCTTGGCAAGCCATGCAATCTCACAACCTCCTTGAAAAATAAATTAGTTATGTGAGTAGCATCGTTGGTTTTCTGGCAAGGTATGAAATGTGCCATTTTTTAAAATCTGCCCACCACTACAAATATGGAATCACTCCCCCTCTGGGTTATTAGCAATTCAAGCATGAGATCCATGCTTATGGCATCCCACAGCCTGTCTTGAATAGGAAATGGTTGATACAAACCAGTGTTTTGTTGCTTTCCTTTTGCATACTCGAAAACTCTACATCTATCCACAAATTTCTTCACGTCCGTTCTCATGCCTGGCCAATGGTACGAAGAACTCAATTGTGCATAAGTCTTGTCATCACCGAAATGTCCATCCAATCCTCCACTATGTTTTTATTTCAACAAGTTGTCTCTCATTGAGCATTTCGGAATACAGAGTTGGATCCCTTTGAACAATAATCCATCTTGGATTAAATATTCTATCCACTGACTTGTGTCCCTTAGCGAAGGGTTCTCACATGCTTCATAAGCCTCTTTAAAATCTGGATCTTCATGATACATTTCCTTAAGGTGTTCAAACCTTAAGGTATCCACTTGAAATTCCTGCATAATCAGACATCTCATGGTCAAAGCATCAACAACTTTGTTAGCACTACCACTAATGTGATCAATAACAAAAGTGAAATTCTGCATGAACTCTACCCATTTAGCATGTCTTTGGTTCAACTTCTCTTGCCTGGTTACGAATTGTAAAGCCTGATTATCATTGTACAAGACAAACTCCTTTGGAACAAGGTAGTGCCTCCATTTTTTCAGAGCTTGTATCACAACATAAAACTCCTTATCATATGTGGAATACTTTCTCTTAATATCATTCAACTTCTCATTGAAATAAGCAGCGGGCTTATTGTCTTGGCTCAAGACTGCACTAATAGCTACTCCACTTGCATCACATCTCACCTGAAATATCTTCTTAAAATCTGGCTAAACCATAATCGCTTGTTCTGTGATCTTCCCTTTTAGTACTTCGAAGCTTTTTTCAGATTCCTATGTCCAATTAAAAGACTTATGTTTTTTCTTATGGTGTCCAGCATGGGTGCACAAATGCCACTGAAATTTCTGATGAATTTTATATAAAAACTTGCTAATCCATGGAAGCTTCTCACCTCAAATATGCTTCTCAGAGAAGTCCATTCTTTGATTACCCTCACCTTCTCTAGATCCATCTTCAATTCATTTGAAGAGATCACAAAACCCAAGTATATGAATTATCTCTTCATGAAAGAGCATTTCTTCAAATTTATCAGTAGTTTTTCCTCGTGCAACCTCTTCATCACTAATGTCAAGTGTCTTAAGTGCTCTTCTTAATTTTTACTAAAGACTAGGATATCGTCCAAATACACAATAACAAACTTACTTCATTCATTAGTCGCATGAATGTGCTTGGGGCATTCGTCAAGCCAAATGGCATGACAAGCCATTCATACAACCCTTCATTCGTCTTGAATGTTGTCTTCCATTCATATCCCTCTATCATTCTTATATGATGACAACCACTCTTCAAGTCTATCTTGGAAAAATAATTTTCTTCACTCAAGCAATCCATCAAATCATCCATTATGGGTAAAGGGAATCTATACCTGATGGTGATCTTGTTGATGGCTCTAGAATCTGTGCACATTCTCCAGCCTCCATCTTTCGTTGGACTCAACACAGTTGGTACTGCGCATGGATTTAAGCTTTCTCTGACCAAACGTTTATCCAACAACTCTTCGACTTGATTCTTGACATCTCACTTTCTTGAGGTGTCAACCTATATGCTACTTTGTTTGGCAAACTTTCTCCTTGGATAAGGCTAATGTGGTGACTAATACTCCTAATGGGTGGTAAAGAATGAGGTAACTCATCCACCACGATGTCAAGCAAATTTATCAATTAATTCTTGAATTTCTACAGGCAAATCATCGACATAAGTGTTTGTAAGTATGACTTTGGGATTTCTCACCATAGCAAACTACATCTCTTCTTCATTCTTGACTTCATTCACGTGTTCCTTCCACTCATGAGAAGTGTGCTTGGGCTAGATTCCTCCATCACTTTCTTATTCTCCATTGGAAACAACATATGTGTATGACCATTCTTCTCAAGGGTGTAAGTATTTTTTCTCCCATCATGTCTGACATTTTTGTCATATTGCCATGGTCTTCCCAACAAAACATGACAAACGTCCATGGGTATAACATCACACATAATCTCATCCTTATATCCTCCTATCTTAAATTCACCATTGCATTGTCGACTTACCATGACTTGGTGTCCTTTCTGTAGCCATGATTTCTTGTACGGGTTCGGATGTGCAGTTGTCTCCAACTGCAGCTTTTCCACCATTTTCATAGATACTAGATTATCAGTTCTCCCACTATCTATGATTACTTTGCATACCTTGTCCTTGGTTTTGCAAGCAGTCCTAAACAGACTGTTTCTATGAATTGGCTCTTTTGCTTCTTTCTCTGGTTTTAAGAGAACCTTCCTCATCATGAGGGATTTCCCATCTTCTGTTGATTCTGCCTCTACATTCCTCTTTTGTGCTTCGGAAATGTGAGCTTCTCCACCCCCTTCTTTCTTCCTCTCGGGACATTCCTAAGACATATGCCTTGTCTTTCCACAGGCATAACATTTCACGTCTCCTCCTCTGCATCTTCCTCTTCCACAAGAAAAAGAGTTTATTCCACCATGTTGTCCCCCACGGGAACTTCCTCCTCTTTTTGTATGACTGTGATACTTTCTAGCTCCAGGTTTGGGTTTTTGGAACTTCTTATTAGAATATATTATGGATGTGCTCGTTTTACCATCAACAAAATCACTATTATCACCCAACCATAGGCCGAAGCTACCCTCCGAGCACCTTAACCTTGACTGAGAATCATTCCGGAAGCAAACCCCAGACAAGATAGCCAAACAAAGGGTAACACACCTTTCCCCAAGGATAGTGCATCAAACAAGAGTTGATCAAATAGTCCAAACCCTAATCAAGAGATAGTCTAAGCCAAAGCGTAATCTGCTAGCTGCAGTAGCTGCAACGATAAAACTCCTCCAAACCTGTGCACAAACTGGGCAACTGCAGTGCGCACAAGTGCTACTCTGTAATTATGAGAATGCCTGCCAGAAGGAAGACTGGCCTCCTGAATTTATACTAATTCTGGCTAACTGCCTGGGCCAACTTCTCATTCTGAGTATCTGTTTGTTCAGTATATATTATTTCTTATGGTTGACTTCTTCTCTTGGAGGCTAATA
>CBVK0100852850.1:0-10500 GCA_900067695.1 Picea abies
GAAATTCAAAAAACATTGTTTAGGGCCCCAAAACAGCCCTAAAAGTACAGAAAAATGTACTCACATGAAAAATTCCAAAACAAGCTAGTTGGAATAGGTGGGTGGCCACCAATATCAACCTGGGTGTTTTGTAAGGCTTCGGGATAGCTCCGGAAGTGCAGAACCGACAATTACAAAGAAATGTCATCATTACAGAGAAACATGTTGAACTAAAAATTGTCAAGAGGAGCTAGCTGGAATAGGTGGGTGGCCACCAATATCCACCTGGATCATCATTGATCTAAAATAGTGTTCATAGGAATCCCATACTCATGGATGATTAAATGAATCAATGTGCCACATGCTATATGCAAAGGAGGAAATAAAACAATCTCCAAATCATAATCAAGAAAGAAAAATGGAGAAAACAAGTGATGAACCCTAATCTCAAGAGGATTGGAATTTGTCTCATACCAATGATGTGGTATTAACCACCCATGATTATAGTTCTACACAAGAAATGTGAAAATAAGTCTCTGAATGATTTTGCATTTGCAAACATAGGAATTTATAACTTTACATCAAGAAATTAGGAGAGTAATGCTCAACTAGATCCTAAAAGCTAGCAACTAAGCACAATATTAATGATAGTCACATATATGATCTCAGATATTCCATGAAAATACATAACCAATGGGCTCCATCACACCAAACCACAATAATAATATCTTATAACAATATAAATAATAATGTGATATACTAAATACATATACTAATCCCTATAAAGTGCTTGTGCTAGAAAAGAATATTTCAAAAACAATTATGAGAATATCAACATACACAATAATTGACATTTTTTACTAAACATTTATAATATTCAATATTAAAAATAATATATGTATAAAATCTCAACAAGTTTAAAGAGAAAATATATATCTATAAATATCTAAATATAATATAATATATATATATATATATATATATATTCTTTGTCACAATTTGGGTTTGAGAAATACTATGCACTATGTAGAATTTGCATCAACCTCAATCCACCACACTTCATGATGGCCTTTAGATGTGATGATGTTGTCAAATTCAAGAATCCTAGGTCAAGTACATTGAAATTGATGCAAATTCTATCTAATGCATAAATTTTGTCACCCTTTAAGCTTTCCCTTGTAGTTAATTAATTTATAGAATATGGTACATGTAGAATAATAATAATATGTCATAATTAAAGACATGCATGATAATTTAGTAGAATATGGTACATGTAGAATAATAATAATATGTCATAATTAAAGGCATGCATGATAATTTAGGCATCTTAACCTATCATTGTCATCAACGTTGCAATCCTAGATATTGATTATACAACGAGATTGTAATCTTAGTTGTACGTGATTTGATGGGCATGTCATCCCACAAATTGCCCCATGGCAGGAGCATTTTCTCCATTTTGTGAATAGTGTTACCAGCCTCAACCATTTTCCAAGATGTGGTACCATTTTTGAATTGGTGGAACAGGTGGGTAGCCACCGCTATTCACCTGGATCACCACTAATACAATATTTATCAACTTTTTATCTATGAAAATATTTTTTTAATTTACAAAAAGTGCCTACCTTCCAAGGATAAAAATCGATGTAGTCTAAATGTTCTATGTTGTTTACTTTCTGACAACTATCATTGGAATACAACAACACAATTTTTGGTAAAAATGCAATTTTATATTTCTTAAACTGCATTTTTGAAGGTATAAATCAAATTAGCACCCTCGAAAACCCCAAAGCAGCTGGAATATGTAATCTCAACCACTGAAACATGCAATTTTTTGAATTTCTAGCAAGATTTTGGGAAAAACGTGCCCGAAAAAGGTTAATATGTAAAACATTTAGACTATGTCTTAAATTTCCTCTTAACAATACATGAAAATATCCCTTTCAAAATAGTATTCGTCTCAAAATTATGAGAACGAAACACAAGGTAAATGAGGCATGTAATTACTTGCAAATATAATGATATATGTGTTACCTTTTGGACTACCATGCTACTCCAATTAAAATAGAATACTTCTTCAAAAGTTGTCAAATTTTTCAAACCCCATTTTTAAAAGCATTCCCACACATTTCTTCTTCTTTCAATCTCTTCACGGGATTTGACCTCGACACTATCAATGCCACAAGTATCCCTGTCAATCCATTAGCTTCTCAACTTAGAGCATCCATGCATGAAATTTAAACACACAGACACACACGCATTCATTCATTCTTGATCATTGAGATCCTTTCTCAAGTCTAGGGTTCGAATCCTGTGGGATCCTTTAAGGATGAAATCGCAAGGGCCTCACACATAGATACATTGTGGATGTTATGATCAACAAAGGTGACTTTTTCATCTATTATTGTTGTTGTTGTATGTGGTAGACTATAATAATCTCAACTTCAATGTATGAGTCAATGGAAGGATCTGCATGTATGACTATGAAAAAATACATAGTTAGGGAGTGATGAGTTGAGAATTTTATCGTTGTATCAAACTAGATTTGCAATACTTTCATGGAGTTGGGTAGTATGTTATGGATACACACCATATCACAAGTTATAAATATCTATTCTCTGTTGATATTGTTAGACATCATACAATGGTTTTTCATCCAAAAATTGTGTGAGGAGAGACACATAATCTATCAAATGGTTGGAGTCGTGTTATGAAGTCCATGGAAATTGCAAGGTGCATACTAAGTCAAAGTTTTGTAGCCACATTATGAGAGAGTGATTGAAGCCATGAAACCTCATACCTGATTAGAAATGATAATTTAGATCCAAAGGAGGCTATGTTGAAATTGAGTTCACCTCTAAGATTGCATAGATGTGGCCATGTGCAGGGCTATAGAAAGAATAAATGAGAGCCAAGAGAGCCAAATGTAGACCTGAAAGGTTCTGATCTCAAAGATCTAAGTGTACAAAGGTTGAGTGTATAAATGTTGATTTGCAATGTGAGTCCAATTCTAATCCAAAGACAAAGAGCTCAGTGATCGATAATAGTGTGCATATGAATACCATACTCATGAATGGTTAAATGAATCGATGTGCGACAAGCTATATGCTGAGGAGGAAATAAAAAAAATCTCCAAATCAGAATCAAGCAAGCAAAATGGAGAAATGGAGGAGTGATGAGCCCTAATCCCATGAGGATTGGAATTTCTCTTATACCAATGATGTGGTATTAATCACCCATGATTATAGTTCTACACAAGAAGTGTGAAAATAAGTCTTTTAATGAATTTCCATTTGAAAACATAGGAATTTATAGATTTACATCAAAAAATTAGGAAAATAATGCTCAACTAGATCCTAAAAACTAGCAACTAAGCACAATATTAGTGATAATCACATATATGATCTCAACTATTCCATAAAAATAGATAACCAAAAGGCTTCATCACATCAAACCACAATAGTGATCTCTTATAACAATATAAATAATAATGTGATATGCTATATACATATACTAATCCCTATAAAATGCTTGTGCTAGAGAAGAATATTTCAAAACAAATTATGAGAATATCAACATACAAAATAATTAAAAACAAATTTACTAAAAGTTATAATATTCAATATAAAAAATAATATATGTATAAAATCTCAATAGAGAAACTATATATCTATAAATATCTAAATAGAAAAAATGTATATAAATACTCTTTATTACAATTTGGGTTTGGCAAATACTATGCACTATGCAGAATTTGCATCAACCTCATTTGAGCTCACTTGATGTAGAATTTGCATCAACCTCATTCAAGCTCACCTAATGTAGAATTTGCATCAACCTCATTCGAGCTCACTTGATGTAGGACCTTTGAATGTGATGACGTTGTCAAATTCAAGAATCCTAAATAAAGTAAGTTGCTTTGAATGTGATGACGTTGTCAAATTCAAGAATCCTAAATAAAGTAAGTTGGAATTGATGCAAATTATATTTAATGCATAACTTGTGTCACCCTTTAAGCCCTTTCCCTTATAGTTAATTAATTTATAGAATATGGTACATGTAGAATAATAATAATGTCATAATTAAAGACATGCATGATAATTTAGTAGAATATGGTACATGTCAAATAATAATAATATGTAATAATTAAAGACATGCATGATAATTTAGGCATCTTAACCTATCATTGTTATTAATGTTGCAATCTTAGATATTGATTATACAAGAAGATTTTAATTTTTTTATTAAAAACTTATATCTTCCATCATAATTTAATTGATGATTAAGTTTTTTTTAAGAATTAATTCATTCAAAAGAAATATTCAATAAAACTTTTTTAATCAAATATTTCAAATTTTTAATTTTAACAATATTTTGATTAATTATGATTCAAATTTTTATTAAAACTTTATATCCTCACACCATATTTACTATCTTAAAATAACATGTTTTTTTTAAATGATTAACCCATCTAAAACTACTTTTGAATTATGTATCTTAAAAGAACCTGTTTTTTAAAATGATTAATCCATCTAAAAACTACTTATGAATGGGTTATCGAAAAAAGCAAATGATCATGAGTTATGATGTGTGTATTTAGAGTTATTATCATTTTGTGTTTTAGATGGGTTAATCATTTAAAAAAACATTTTGTGTTTTAGATGGGTTAATCATTTAAAAAAACAGGCTCTTTTAAGATGGGTAATTCAAAAGTAGTTTTAGATGGGTTAATCATTTAAGAAAATCATGGTCTCACTCAGCGAAGTTTGTTGGTGTCTTCCTGGGATTGCATTCCGAATAATTCGGCCTTTAATATTCAGTCGTGAAAAGAATGTGTTGTTGTTTGTCTCTAACATCTCACCAATGGATGAGAATCCATTTTTCAAGTACAAGGAATCTTTGGAGATCATAAGAATGCCATGAGAAATCACTTGCAACTTGTGGATAGAAAATGAAAATTAGAGGAGAGTATGGAAGAAGGTTCTAAAAAGAGAAAATATAGTTCTCAATTGATCAAGTTAAAGGAACATAGAACAGGCGACCCTCAAGATGAAGCTGCGATATCTGTAGAAGAAGAAAAGTTTTTCGAGCAGGCTGGAAAAAAATCATGAAAGATGAAAGCAGTTTCTTTGATTCGTTTTATGATATTTTATTATGAGGAGGAAACTAATTTTGATATTGTTAATGATGATATCCAAGCCTACTCTCAAGCATGGCCGCTCATGGATATTTTTGACACTTCATATGCTAAAGCCAATTTAGTGAGTCTGGCAGCGAACAAAGAGTTCGACGCCCTTGAAGCCAATTGGAAGAAGCATTGTAAGATGAAGTCTCGTGGAAATACCAAACATGGTCACTTCAAAGAGAATCCGTCATACAAAATACTAGAAGAGAAGATCAAGAACCCACTCAAAAATGATGTGGACAAATTTTCTGAAGACGGGGGTCTGAAACTATTTTCCGAAGAAGAGGAAGCAACAGAGAAAAATGAGAAGAATTTCAAGGAGAAGTTTTACGACTCCAAGGAATGGGTGAATAGGGCCGCTAAAAAAAGGAGCTTCTACAAAACATGGAAAGCACTGGGTCTTGAGACATATCGCTCAATGGAAAGATTAAGGTGCTTGTTGGCAAATGTGATTGTAAATTTCATACAAACGGAGGTAGACAACGCACTCATAGAAAATAACAGTAAATGGGCTGATAAAGGAAAGGAAAATGACATCTTTGAGTTAGAAGTTATAGCAGGGATAGAAAACATATTGAGGGGAAAGGTACAATTTTATTTTTTCATGTCACACTATAAACCTATGAAATGATTAATGGCCATGCAATAAGAACCCAATGAAAATAACAATATTAAATAGAAACAAACATCCACATTACTATCTATAACAGAGGCATAATACATTGTTGATGCATCTTGTTGCACACAATTTTTTTGGATGAAGCAAACATTAGAAGATTTACAAATAAGATATGATGATCTCATTACTATTAATTGTGATAACATTAGTTCCATAAGTATCTCTAAAAATCCAGTAATGCATTCTAAAACCAAACACATCTCAATCAAATACCATTTCTTAAGAGATCAGGTTACTCAAAGAGATCAGGTTACCTTTTCCCAAGAGTACCTTGAAAATCTTCGACATAAATTGGGAATAATTCACATACCTCATTAAAACCACAAAAGTCACATCAGAAGAAAAGGGACACATGGAAAGGGGGAGCATTTCCATAGGGGGAGCAAAGAAAGATCCCTTCTGTCATTGCTGTCAAAAGGGGAGGAAATCGATAAGCAAAAGAAATAAAAATATTTCAAAGATAAGGTTGCCATCAATGAGAAAGGGGGAGACCGTTGGACACAATGGTAAGATATTGTCATTGATTTCAACAGAGTGCAAGTGATAAGATCAAAGCTCAGAATAGATAGCACTGCAGAAATCGCGTAGAATCCAGAAGAACCCTTCATGAAGGATCTTGGAATCCTAATCTTCCATTCAAAATTCGGGAGTAATCACAACCGTTAGATCAGTTCGATATCTATCATGACCGTCAGATAGAACCAAGTGGAAGGATAGGATAAATAGACCCCATAAGACACAAAGTATTGAAACCTCCGTAGTCATGAAGTAAACATCGACCGTCAGATCTCGTGGAGAAAATTAGAGTCAATTCTCTATCATTGGATCAAGCAGTAGATAGAAAGCTTCGATATTTCGTAGCTTTGCTACTTTGGCGAATATTTGAGAAAAGGATGAATCCACGAAACCCCAAAGTCACAAAGTCATGAAACCCCACCAGCAATTAGATCAAGGAGGGACTTCAGATGAATTCTTGACCATATGATCAAGTTTAGTGGAAGGGAAGGAATAGTTAGCCCAACATTGACCACTCTGGGATTACGAGGAGTCCCAAACATATAAAATCCATGAATCCATGAAGCGTTGAAGCCACGAAGTGCAAAGCCATGATCCAGGGGGATACATGTGATAGAAGACAAAGATAACACATGGCCCAATGAGATGGTGACAAGTGTCAAGGTCTAGTTGGCACATTATGTATACGAAAGTCACGAATAAAGGTGACATGTTGTAGCCACTCATCCATTTCTATGTCAACAATGACGTCACCAAGCCACGTCACTATGGGATTACAACCTCCAGGGATGTCCAACTTCTACTAGAAAAATGCCTGAAGTGTCAAAGGGCGAAGTCGCAAACTAATGTTGGTCGTTGATCTAATATTATCCAAGTTCTCTCATGAACGTTAGATGAAGCATAGTGGAAGGATATATTAAGCATGAGATGTTAACCGACAACAAGTGATCATCGTCGTTTTATGACTTATTCGGTAGTTAAAGCTATGGAGGAATTGAACTACTTTAGGTTTCTAGAAACCTGGAGTCTCAGAGTGTTGAAGCCACAAAGTAAGATCTGACCATCTGTCGAGAAGGAATATCCATGGTCAAGATCCAAAAATCTCACAATGAGAAGGCCATTAAAAAAAAAACCTTTTTGAGTTTGTGCATACCGTCCACTCAACCACAGATTAAGTCAAAACCGTTCGATATACTAGTGAATAGAGTATACTCACTTTGGAAAAATTTATTCTGGGGGAGTCAGAAGATTGCAAAGGCTGGAAATCCCAAAGGCTGGAGTACTGGAGGACTTGGTTCTAGCACTGATCATGTGATAAGGTAAATAAGCTAACAAGGAGTGCAAAAGGGCCTAGAATTAAATAATCCCTCAAAAATTTGAATATAGTCTCATATAAGAGAATAATGGGGAAAAGAGAAAGCGCTAACATAACAACGCTTGGAATGGATAAGCCTGTGGTTTTGAGCCTGCAGTCACATAAAGGAAAGATAAAGCGCCTAGGGATTAACTCTGTTTCCTGTAGGAAACCCAAGAAGAACACCATGACAATACAAAGAGCTAGTAAAAGCTCAAATATGATCTATTGGAAAACTGCGTACACAACAGAAGCATAAGAATGAAATAAATAGGCATGGGATTGAGTTAAAAGAAATCGATCCATACATGTGATCGATTTATGAAAATCCCTCTTACTAAATTGAAAATGACAATACAAAGAGCTAGTAAAAGCTCAAATATGATCTATTGGAAAACTGCGTACACAACAGAAGCATAAGAATGAAATAAATAGGCATGGGATTGAGTTAAAAGAAATCGATCCATACATGTGATCGATTTATGAAAATCCCTCTTACTAAATTGAAAAGGTTTCATGATAATGTATGAATAATAATAGAGGAAGATATTAATTTTGAATTAAAAGACAAAATATTATTATTGTTAATTTAAATGAAGAGGTGCAATGGTTCGAAGTTCAAACAAAGGGGCACAATGCTTCAAAGCTCACACCAATTGGAAGACTATATAAACAAGAAATAATGGTGATAAGAAAGTGTTTTTACGGTCTAGTTCAAAAGATCAAAAGACGAAGCAGAGTCCAAGAAGGAAAGCTCAAGATACTTGTGCAGTGAGGGTGGAAGGGAGGAGAAAGGAAGGATTCATATCCTTTACTAAGTAAAGTGTGAAAACAAGGGAGTTGGTTCTTACTAGGGTTGGTTACCTAAAAATAAGGGAGTTGGTGCTTCCTAGGGTTGGTGCCCTAAAAATAAGGGACTTGGTGCTTCCTAGGGTTGGTTCCCTAAAACAAGAGAGTTGGTGTTTCCTAGGGTTGGTGCCCTGAAGAAGGGGATTTGTGTCTCCAAGAGTTGGTGGTCTAAAGAGGATGCGTGTCCTTCACAATCACAGATTATTCTTTATAAACTTTTTAATTCTTGATTTATATAATTGATGTTTTAAATAAAATTTCATTGATGATCTATTGTGATAATTAAAATAACAAAGTAATTATTAATTGTTTAAAAAGATAATATTGATTCACCCCCCTCTCAGTATTTACAACACCTTGGTGGTATTTGTTATGCCATTGCCACCATTGCTAGCATTAACAATCTAAATATAAGAAAACCATGCAAAATTACATTAATTCATTTGTGATTCCACACAAGTAAAATTAATGTTCCATTTGAGTGACCTAGCTTGTGAGGTCAGAGCCATCAAATTTGATGTGATCTAGTTTAGGGATTCTATGCCACATTTGAGTCATAGGGTCACGAAAAAATGGGATAGAGTGAGGCCCCATGGGATTAGAAGGTTCATCTCCTTATTTTTCAGGCGTTGTATCCTATCACTAATAACCTATGGATTTTTTGTACACCACCATGAGTTTGGACAACTAGTTTGGGATTGAGTCCAATTTGGCAAGTTTTCCATCGATGGAATCACAATTTTTCTAGGTAGAAGAGTGGTTGCAGTATATTTCATATTGCAACTCATCAAAATGAGTTTATAATGAGGAGACTCTTATGGATACCTCGACGCCTTTAGTATCCATAACTATATGGGTTCACAAGAAAAATGTACTAAGGAGTGGAACCAAGGTGATCAACACTATGTTTTGGGTCTACTGAGATAGATTTATGTTAATGGGTCAAGAAGGTCCATTAAAAAGAAATATGGGATATTGGTACCATGACAATCAACTCAACACAAGGATTCTATTGAGATGGGTCTCAAATAAATATGTGGTCAGGACCCAAAATTTCCTTTCTTTTACTCTTCTAGAGATATACTACCACCTAAATAATATTGTACTGAAAGAATACTCAAATTCCCAATGCTATAGTTTATGTAGAAATTTCATGGACTTATATTTGGAAGTAGGGTTTCTGAACACATAATTCCCAAATTCTTAATACAACCATTTATGTAGGAATTTCATGGACTGGTAGCAGCGAGTAAAGTTTCAAAGGACCTAAGGGAAAGAGAGTGTTAGGTGCTATAGATATTTAATATACGTTTGGGGTCCAGTAGTACTCAACCCAATTTCTCAGGGAACTAACTAAAGAGGCCTGATCATACCCTTACCCATACTACTCAAATACACAGGTACTAAAGAGTAATCTTCTCGAGTGTTATTCTTGGTGGCTATAGAAACAATATGGTTAATCGTCTTATCTAAAGTTGGTTTCAAGAAACTGAAGGTACTTCCAATGCACCCTAAGGTATGTAGAACTTAAAATCCATATATATGTGTGTTACACATTATTTTGGTCACCTCAATGATCACCTGACAACATATGTTCATGTTCCCTCAAAATATTAAAAGAGACTTTCTCCATGGGAAAAGTGATTTGCTTTCCTCTTTCAAACACCATATCAAGGAAGGTCGTCATACCCTTCTATATGCATGGGGTGTGGCAATGCTTTATCATGCACTATGCCCTGAACCTAGACTGCGATGTCGTCACATGCTTCTTGTGCATAGGGTGTGACAATGCTTAAAGCATAAGAAAAGTCAAGTTTCACAAATGTTCTAGAAGGGAATATTGTAGAAGATGAGGTGGCCTCTGATCGGTTTGGATCTTACTCGCTTCTTTGATTTGGTGGGATCATCCTAATCTCCTCATCCATCTCTCTTTCACAC
>CBVK0100852851.1:0-10500 GCA_900067695.1 Picea abies
TTCACCAAAGCCTCCTCCCCCTATTACCAAATAACTATTGGATGCTCAACATAGTATAGTAACGAGGCTAACCCTAGCTTTAACATTCAATCCTAAGACAAGAGTACTCCAGGAAAGGACACATCCTCTGCTCCATGAGACAACCCCCTACCTACACCCTCCATTGCATTCCTCAAGCCCCATTTTAGATGGTGAAGATGGTGGTCTTAGGTACCCTAAAGAGTCCATTAAGTTGTTATATGAATTATGTAGACTTTTGAGTGTTTTAAGAGTTTTATGATGCTTTTAAAATGTGAATTAGTGACTTGGCCGAAACTCACTTCAGCCTTAAAGATGTGTTGATTAAGTTTACGATATTAAGATCATTAACACATATATGCTATGTGAGAGAAAGTCACTTAAATGCACAATTAAATAGCTTGCAAAGTAAAGAATACAATTACAAGGGAAAGAACAACTTGCCAATCAAGAAAAGAAAGACAAACACACTTATCTTATATTCAAGAGCATCTAGATATTATCATTAAGTGTGAGAAAGAAGAAAATTTTAATGTTTGCCTACTTATCAACTTACAAATTAAGTTACCTAGAGCATATGGAAAATGGAATTAAAGAGATCTATGCAATAAAGAAGAACACCATCCACTTAACAAAGTGACTAAACACTAAGGATTATAGATATAAGAATGGAACATAAAGATAAACACTTCTAGTAAACTAAGCATGCATGAGATCTAGTTAAGTTGATTATGAGGCCATTATGAGGCCCAATAGGCTTAAGCTAGAGAATTATTAAGTGTTAGATCTAGATATAGATATAGACTATTTAGAGCATTAACAATTAGATCTCCAACCACAAATTAAACCCTAAACCAACCTTTCGGGGTATTCCTCTCCCAAATAGGTAGGCAATTAATTAGTTTGCTTACTTAGAAAAATATTGAGAAAAGAGAGAGGCAATCAAACCAAGAAGAGGAAGAAAGAGAGAGAGAAGCAAACCAAGAATCAAACAAGCAAACCTTAAAACCATGTCCTAGGGTTTGGGAGATACCCTTTATCTCACAAACCCTCACATCCTAGCTCAAAAAGGCAAAAAAATGTCAAATAAAACAATATCTAGGCTATATCTAAACTACCCAAGAGCTCACACGTGGGAGGAGGTCGTACAACTCCTTCTCCCACAACTATGAGCCACTACCATGCAAGAAAAGGAAGAAAAAATGACTAAAAATGCTTAAAAATTGAAGAAGGAGGTTGAGAAATTCTCCAAATTCACCCCTTTGTGAATTAATAATCACTTTATGCCAAAAGTGACCAAATTTCACTTTAATCAGTCAAAGTGAAAATAGACAGAAGTACAAGGTACAAAGTGTCATGTCCTTCCCTCATGTGCTAAGGAGGTCAAAAGCATATGGGGAACATCTCCTAAGGTACAAATCTCAACAATAGCTACCAATCCCTTAGGGGGTCTTTGAGTGTTGTGTGGATGCCTTTGGGTAGCCAAAACCCCTCTCAACCAAATCTGAACCTGCAAAAACCAGCAAGGTATCCTTGCTGGAAATGCTACACACAACCAATATAGTGAAGAAAAACTTTTTCCTTTTTAGGGAAAAAAAAATTCTTAAGAAAAATTTATAAATTTTGATTAAAAATGACCTATCTTACTAAGCTATGCTAGCTGAAATATTGATGGAATGAAAATCAATATAGAAGAAGAATAAAAGTGAGAAATGAATGGAGTTTGAGTGTGTCTCAAGGGAGCCTTCTTGCTTAAGGTTGTCCCAATGAAACCCTTGAAGCTAAACCTGCAAAAACCTTGAACAATGATGGCATACAATAGACAATATGTTGCATATACTAATAAGATGACATTTCAATCCTATCTAGCATATCAAGATACACAGATCTACAAGCATGTGCATTACTAGATCTACCCAAATAACATTTTACCTTAGGATCCAAAGATGCAATCACCAAACAAAATCTTAGAACAAGTTTACCTCATGTGTATGGCAAGAAGAAGCATGTGCATAACTCTTCCAATATCCTCCAAAGTTTTCTCTATATTACTCAAGAAGAAGGATCTTGGAGAAAACTATCTCCAAAACCCTAAAGAGCAAGAGAATGAAAATGATGAATGAAAGAAAGAGAGAGAGAGAGTGAAAAAATCAAGTAGCATAACAATAGCTCAAGATATGGTGTGTTGGGAGTGAGGAGAGGGATCTATTTATACTTGGAGAAGCAAACCTACCTCTCTTGGATCAATGCCAAGTGTTCACCACCAAGCATAAGAGTAGATCTCAAGGCTAGGGCACACCATCTAGGGTTTAGATCCTAGATCTAGGGTGTAGAATGGCGTGGGAGTGTTGGGATCACACAAAAGTCAAGTGGGAAGGCTATGGGATTCGTGCCAAGGGAGAGGAAGAGGCCCCAACAATTAAAAACGATTTTTCTTGGAGAACCACAAGAGGGGGGCGTAACTCTCCTTGGAGGGCGCGACAAAAGGGGGAAATGCAAGGAATGGAGGGGGTTTAATGAGGAAATGGGAGTGGGATCACCCTAGGAGGTGATGTGGGGGTTAAAGGGAGTCATAACTCATGAGAGGGGGCCCCATTTAAGTCACAACGTCCACCATCAAGGAAAAACGTCAATCCCCCTAGTGGGGCGTAACTTTTGAGTGTGGTGAGGGGGTAAGGGTGTTTAAAGGGTTGAAACAAGGTTGGGTGGTTAGGTTATGCTTAGGGAGTCTCTCTCTAACCTTATTTCACCATTTCACATCCTTCTAACTCATTATTACAATTTTACAATTTTGCCATGTTTGGACTTTAGAAATTAAAATTGTTGTTTTAGATTGACTGACACTCCGGGTGGACAAACCCATGGCTAAAGTTGTTCGACTGAGTTGAAACTTGGTCCATGGATGTGGGGGGTGCTATTCCATTTCTTTTGAGCACGAATACCCCTATAAAAAATCCAAGGACCTAGTTTTTACAATTATTGCTCAAAAATAATTATATAATTAAATAATTAAACCTCCAAACTTAGGGAAATTTAATTAAAATTTAATTAATTAAAAAAAACTATACTAGACTCGACGGAATTCCGCGAAACTTTCTAAGATGTCTTGCATGGTCATTTACAATGATTCCCTATAATAGTTACCAAAAGATAAATCCACTAGAACATCGTTCACCGCTTTGGAGGAATTATTACAAGTGTGAGGGAAAAACTCGAGGGAAATCAATAAGGCTGAAAAGCCCAATTGATAACCTGAGGATAAAAAACCCTTAGTGAAAGGAACTCTCCCAGTGAACCGATCCCAAGGTAACTGACCTAGACATGACTCATGCAGACCTATTACATTATTAACCCACGCAGGAGTGCGGAAATTCCAATTACAAAAAGAAGTGTTGGGGCCAAACATGCCCTGTAGAACCAAAGTCTTCGACAAATTTGCATCTGATGATGCATCTCTTCATGGCACATGGAGTTGACCACCTGTGTTGGAGAGGCGGTCAACACTACCTTTTAATAATAATTATATCTATAGTATATTTATGTCCAATGTTCCCAGACCTTATGGTCTAATATTTATTATGTTATTACATTATTTTATATACATAACAAATGTCAAGGGAGTTTAACTCGTCCGCTCCTTAACATGCTCTTGCTATGACAAGTGGAGGGGAGAGATCCCCCTCCCTAAAACGTATTTTAATGCCATTCATTTGCTTATTAACCATGAGAGAAGTGTGGTCAATACCTTATCCCTAGTGTGCTTAGTCATCCACAATTCACCCTCCTTTAGTGTAACCCATACATTCACATTTCAATCTACATCCACGTTAAGAGCTCTCTTGACCTAGTAGAAGGATATTCGTTGAAGGCTCTAGGCCAGGTTGATACCCCTCTAAACAATTATGGTGACTCTTGTTTCTAAGAGAAGCTTGCCAATTAGAAGACCTCTAATGATAACCATCAAGTCACCTGTGATTATGGCTTCTAGGATGCCTTAATCTCTTAGCACTTTTAAATTTTGCTAAGTGGCGAGGGCTTCCACTTAATTATTAGTGGCAATGCCTAAGCTCAATGTCAATTCAATTACCCTTTTCCCTTCACGATTAAATATGATCTCCCCCCCTCACCTACCACCCCAATATTTCATGATATTCTCATCGATCAACTGTGTTTGAATTCTTGTTTGACTTGTGTATGCTCCTCAATTGTTGTTGTCTCTCTTTTCAAGACCCTTATGCTCAAATGCATCGTCATCTTGCCTTCTATTCATGTGTCTTCTGTTAGAATATTGTGCTCGTTTTACCATAGACAATGCTACACCATTGTCACCCAACCCTAGGCACAAAGCCACCCACGAGCACCTAAACCTTTACTGAATAGAATGATTCCGGGAAGCCACACTAGAACCAACAAATAAACCAAGAGAGCACACCTTCTCCAAGGTAGCACACAATTAAGAGTACTAAAAACGCTGAATAAGAGTGTGTTGCACCACTGCAGCTACTGTTGCTCCTCTTCCAGACTTGCGCACTACTTCTGCTGCTACTGCACTTCTAAGATATGCGCACCAACTTAGTGAGTGTGTTTTTCCAAATGAGCTAAAGCGCCTTCTATTTATACTAATCTGGCCAGGTGAACATGTGTCTCTTCAAGCAGGGCCGACCTGTCCTTTTCTGCATATAATATTACTTACTCCTGAGCCGACTTGTCTTCCAAGGTTTTCACACATCTGTTTAGATTTTCTCTTGCTTCCAAAATATTCTATTCTAGTCAAAGGTTTATCCATGGAGATTAATACCTCCCGCATCTACCAAAACGTCAACACTCCCTCTTAGCTAGGAAGGTATTTAACCATGATGTTCCCTCCTGGTCTTCATAGCCTTGCTCTCTATGCCATGATCCTCTTGTCATGGTTATGCAGACCATACTACTGGTAGCATCATTATGTCACACATGAATACACCCATGTGGACCTGTCAATCTCGTCTAGGGGCCACAACCCGCTAGAGAACACTAGAGCTACACCTCGTAGTGTGTGTCACCATCATCCTCATGGGCTACACCCACATGACGTGCTCACCCATGGCTATACCCATCTTGTGAGTATCATCATTACTATCATCATTATCCATCCATCTCACATGGCATGGGCAAGACCTACATGGTCTTGCAGACCGGTAGCATCACCAGAGATACACAGGTCTCTCATGATCACCTAGATCATATTACGAGCAACACCATCACAGCCATACAGGTTCTCGACTACGCCACTAGCGTACCAGATTGTCTCACTGGTGTAGCAACAACTCGACATACTAGACCATCTCACTGGAGTAGGCTACAGCTCGACATAAAGCCTACAACTCAGCATGAAGCTTGTTATCACGCAATATATACTTGCCCAAAGCCTGAAGGCAAGTAGGCTTAGATTGACGTGACACGGAGGTAGTCCTATCACTGTCACCCCAATAGGGTACCTCTTTCTCTTTAGGAGAAGGATAAATCCACTCCAAGGGAGACGTCCCAAGACCTAGGGGGTTTGAGGAAAGGGAAAATGTAAGACTAACCACCCCTCTCTCTAGGTCACTCAAAACAAACTTAAGTCTTGTTGGATGAAGCAAAGGAGAATAAAGTGTACCTGCTCCTTACCAATACAACAAAAAAAGTTATGGCAGCAACAAGTGATGATGAATGCTTCAACAAGACTTCAAGTTTATATAAATCACTGCTACCAATCAATGTATGAAGCAAGTAATAAATATATAGCAACAGTAATTAATTAATGACAGCTGTAATAACATTCAGAAAATGTACTTGAATAGACAATATAACAAGATATTGTGAAGCCCTGAAATGATAACACTTGTCTCATACAATTTCTAGATATATGTCAATCAAAAAATAAACTCTAACAGGCTGCCAATGATAACTGTAGCAACAACACAATAAAGTAATGACAGCAGTAGTAAAATCTTCAGAAAAGTATTAGAAAGGCAATTTGATGCACACTTTAGTCTTGGTTGATTGTACCTTGCCTTATACAATTTCTGGATTGATTTAAGTAGTCAAACAAGTTTGGATAGGCTGCAAAATGATGGCTGTAGCAGTGATTATAATAGCAGCAACTTAGTGGTTAGTATTCCTAGACTAGATTAGTAAGTTAGTTTAGGTTAGTAGGGTATCAGGTAGAGAGATTGAGTTTGAAGTTTGATGATTCTTGTTAAGAAACAAGGGTTGAAGACTAGTGCCTTTTAGGGGTAAATGGAGTCAATGTGGGCAGCTCCTTCTGAGGCTGCAAATTAATGATGATACACAAAAGTCTAAGAGGGAAAAAGTCTAGGAGGTGTAGCAACTTAAGTCCTAGATTTTGACCTTAAGAGACAAAGTGCTAGGGTGTAGGCACTTCTAGGCCCTAGCGCCTTGCTCTCCTTAGCCTTTCTATGGAGTAGAACTTATGCAACAATAACCAAATGCAAACCTCTGGAGTGCTAGCAATTTATGGCTCTAGGGTTTCACTAGTTACTAGATCAGTTTAGTGAAAGCTTGGCAAATAAAAAGTAAGAAAGTAGCAACTTAAGTTTCTTACTTCAAGCATTAAATACACCATGCAATAATTTCATAATCTTGTATGAGCAAATAAAACCATACCTTAAACCATTCAATAGATGACAAAATGCAGATTCTACTTACTTGCACCAAAAATAATCATGAGTATACCATGCAAGATCACGATAAAACTCCAAAAATTGATCCAAGTTGCAAATACAAGCCTTAAACAAGAGTGGCGCCTCACTATTTCAGCCAATAACCCTAATAGGGCACAAATTTCAGACCTCTTGTCTCAAAGGACAAGTTATGATGTGAAAATGAAAGTACTATTTTGACCTTTAATTAATTTTAGGTAAAAAATAAGGCCGACCTAGCCAATTTAGAATAAAATTCAATTTTGACATAATAAAAATTAATTTGCATCTAGAAACACCTCCAAGGGTGATGCCATGCCCCTCTAGGGTGACGTTGAGCCCCATAAGTGAAACGTTGAGCTGGAAAAGTGGGGTGCTTGGCCTCCAGAGGCCCCAAATGATGTCCACACATGCCACCAGGTTCATAAATGTCTCCAAAAATGAAACCCTAGCTCTAGGTGACGTCTAGGGCTATTATGGTGACGTCCAGAGCCCTCAAGGGATAACGTCCATGTAGCAAGAACAAGGTCTCCTGGGTCTAGGTCTGCCAGGGTACCTCCAAAGGCAACGTCCTTCTTTCCCCCGCTGCAAGTCTTCAATTTCTTCTTACCCCTGGCTGGGGTTTCAATATCCATCTGTGGGCTTTAAGCCCCATGAAGGTTCGAGCTAATCATTCCCTCATGTGTACCTACCCACCGGTCAAGGTCCTGTAGCAACAACAAGTACGCCCTCCAGGGGTTCATAAGTCACAGGGATCATAGCATGTAAATCGCATCCAATAATTAAACTACCCAAACATGAGCATCAAACCCCCCTTAACCCAGACAAATGCTCAAAGATGTTATGCAATTTGACAAGTTAGGTTTGGAGAAGGTCTCAGGGTGTCCTATTGGGCTAACCTCTCTTAAGTTTGGGGTGTTTCCCAGGTGGGATCTAGTCCAAGTCATGTAAGTGTATGAGGTGGCATGGGGTAAGTATTTGGGCATGGGTTGCATGTAATAATAGGGAAATGTAAAGTCTTACCTGTTGGTGCCTTTGCAGAGGGCGAGTTGCACCTTGTCAGAAATGCAATTGTTTCCTAGCCCATTCATTGCCTTTTACTCTTAACTTTATTTCTTTTGATCTTTTGCTCTTGTGCTTCAAGGGAATAGTTAAGGGACATTGTCCTGGCTTGATGCCTAGAGGTGACAGTGTTATCCACAAACATTTCACGGAAATGGGAAGGCTGGCTCGTGATGAGACCCCCTTTCTCTTGGCTATGCCACCAAGAGCCACTACCCTAGTTTGGTGACCAAATAGGTTGTAGTGTCATACCGCTACATGCCCATGATCATAATAGGCCGACTCGTGATGAGACCTCCTATTCATCAGCTAGTACCTTGAGTGTTTATGTATCTTATGGGTCCCCTTTTCTTACTAAGAAGCTTTTCACTACTTTCTCGAGGATCCCTGAGCGAAGCATCTCAAAGGTTTCAACATTGGCTTTTAACTCTTGCCAACTACTTTTACCCTCTGGGACTTTAGCCCCTTCTTCCCACGAGGTAAGGTACAACCCTTCCTAGTGTAGCCAATCCCAACGCCCAAATAAGGATAGGGGAGATGAGAGGAATGAAGATGGAAAGTGGTAAGTATGGAGGGAACGAACGATGACTTTTCACAGATCCACCCAGTGGCAACCCATCCTAAAGGGAACTCAACTTACTAGGGCACCATGTCACCCTTCCAGGTATGAACGAGGCAAAGAGCATAATTTCCAAGAAAACATCATGAAATGAAGAAGGATTCAATACAACGTATTCAAGTGCTTCAAAAACCAGAGTGATACATACCATGATACCCGGACTCATTACCTCATGGAGCAAGAATCACTGCTACTTCAGGACCAGGCTGGTGGGATGGATACTGTTGCTGGTGATAAATGGAATGCATTGAAGAAAAGAGGGGCCCTCTGAGGCCATGCTCAAGTCGTCCGACTCTAGATACTCCATGTCTAGGACCTGTGGGCCTCGAGACGTGATCTCCTTAGTTATCCCTAGGCTAGGGGATAACAAAGCCTACAACTTGGCACGAGGCCTACAATTCGACACAAGGCCTACAACTCGGTATGAAGCCTACAACTCGGCACAAAGCCTACAACTCGACACAAGGCCTACAACTTGGCATGAAGCCTACAACTTGGCACAAGTCCTACAACTCGGCACGAAGCCTACAACTCAGCATGAAGCCTACAAGATCCTTCTTTTCGAATTCTACAATCAACTCCCTCTAACTGAGAGAATCCTCGAACCATGCTTCCATTTGTTGCATGCCCCTATGCATCCTGCAAAGTGTCACGAAACCCTGCTTCTTCCTGATCACTAACTCCCTCTGAAGTTTGACTCCCTCTGAGTCCTTTAAAGTCTTGATTTTTTGTGGTAACCTTCCTGGTATACGTAGGATAACCTGCTCGAAACAGGAACAACAAGAGCAAAAGTATTTCCAATATAATTGCATTTTATATAAGAACATATCAATTTCATGGTAATTCATTATAGCATTACCAAGGTGTCCTGCCTGAGAACAAGAACAAAAAATATCTCCTAGAGGAGATGTTAGTTCATATTGCAATTAAGTACTATAAGCATTTATATTAATAGTACATGCTACTAAGTATTCATTTGTTCCTAGCATTAATAAAATCTAAAAGATTGCAATACTTAAGCAACAATAAAAATATCAAACCTGATATGCAAACCTGGAGTTTGACTATTGTTCTGCTTGAGTTGCTTTTCTTTTGAGACAAATATTCTTTCTCCAACCTTGTTCCTCTGAATGTATTAGATCTGAGATCTTTCTAAATCTACGATTGCTTCTTGGACAAAGATCCCTTCTCTTTCCAGAGATTCAGATCTGCAGTAGTTGTTTTTTATCGTTTCTCCTACTCCACGTTCATGTGCTTGGAAGCTCCAAAAATCATTGCCCTTTGTTCTTTGCAAGGATGATGTCAATCCTTGTCTTCAATGCTCTACCAAGAGACCATGCTTTTGCTGCGCCACTCTGATTTATAGAGGAATTCATGAATGTCTTTGACTTTGACCTTGACCAATCTTTTGACTTTGACCAATCAAAGGTTGATTTTGACCCAAAAATTCAATTTTGACATTTTTGATGCCTGAGGGCACCAGGAGATGCGTTGGGTTAGGGAACACTAGGATATTCAAGAATTATGCCAAACACTTCACTTAAACTGCCCGAACAATCAGGTTAGGGTTTGTTGTTGCTGCAAGATCAAAAACCCTAGCTGCAACTGCAATTGTGCTACAACGAGCTTGACAGAGAGCTGTGGATCTACCTTCCAGTGGTTAGACTTTTCCGAAGGTGGTGTGGGCCCTGTTATCGCACAATTTGTACTTTGATAAAAGGAAAGGTAAAAGGAAAGAAAATTGGCATAACTTGAGGTTATCCTATCACTGTCACCTCAATAGGATTCGTCTTTCTATTTAGGGTTGTAGGCCCAAGGAAGACATCCTCAGTGACCTAGGGGTTTGAGAAGGCAAGGTCAAAATGGCTAATAAAAGGTACCCTCTCACAAGTCACCACTGATCAGAAAGTCTCGGGGTTATTACCAATGAAGTGATAATATATCAAGGTGTACCTTCCCGGAACAAAGCAACAAGAAACTATATATATTTCAAGCACAACTTGTTGGTTAGCACTTCATAAAACCATAGACTTTCTCAAATAAAGCAATCGGCTGATAATGATGAAGTAAACAGAAAATTATAACAACAATATTTATGAGGCGTGAGATCGGAAGAGC
>CBVK0100852852.1:0-10499 GCA_900067695.1 Picea abies
CCACTCATTATCTATCATCATCATATACTAGATTGTCTATAATTTCCTAACCATTATCTATGATCACCATGCTCTCTTTTGTCTATGATTTCCCAGCCATAATCTAAATCATGCTCCCCACTATCTGAATAATGGTGATTAACTATTTCAAAATCCAATATTGCTTGATGTGAATCCATAGAAAATTTTGTTTTAATTTAATAATATTATATGCAATTTTAATAAAAAATAAGTTGAAAACAAATAAACATTAAAAAAATTATAATTCTTTAAATAATTATGGATTTTTAATAATTATGAATTTTAAAGTAAACTAATTACTATAGAAATGCATCTTTTAAAAATAATTATGAATTTTAAAGTAAATTAAATTCTATAGAAATGCATCTTCTAAAAATATGCTTAGAATTAGTATCCATAAATTAAAAAGATAAAAAAATTCAAATACATTTTGTTTTAATTTAATAATATTATATACAATCTTAATAAAAAATAAGCTGAAAACAAATAAACATTAATCATCATCATCATTATTGACCCATATTTATGTTAGTAGTTTTATGCTTTCCCCTAGCAAAAGATGCATGTACGTATTACAAAACAATTATATTATATTATCATTACAGAGTTCTTAATAAATGAGAAATTAAATTAAATATAATTTTTAAATAAAAAAAAACAATTTCATAGATTATTCATGAAATACTTGCATCTTTAGCTTCAGGTACATTATTCATCACCATTCTCTAATTTGTGTCTGATTTCCTACTCATTATCTATCTATCATCATATACTAGTTTGTCTATAATTTCCTAACCATTATCTATGATCATCATACTCTCATGTGTCTATAATTTCCCAACTATAATGTATATCATGCTCCCCACTATCTAATCAATGGTGATTAACGATTTCAAAATCCAATATTATTTCAGGTGAATCCATAGAAGATTCTTTAAACTTATGTTTTTCACTATTCACAACCTTATTTCCTAATTTCTTTCTTGGCTTCCTTGCAGATGACTTCATAAGCTGCATTCAGTATTCTTTAGGTTTATGCTTTTCACCATTCGCAACCTTCTTTCCTAATTTTTTCCTTGCAGATGACTTCATCACCTGCATTCAGTAAATTACATGTATAAGAAATAAATTATGAATTTTTCTTAGCTTAAATAAATATCAACAAGATTATTATAAAAGTTTTACCCGAATTTGGGCAGTTCTAGTTGTACATTCCATCTCGTTAGAGTGAGCCAACATTTCTGAGGTGTCTGAACCGCGGGGAACCGATGCCTTCAATGTTTGCGAAATGTCGTTACTGAAAACTGATTTCTTGGGAGGATTGGGAGGAATGGAAGGAGTGTGGGTTAGAAATTGGGGATGATGAGAGATGGAGGGAATATGGGTTTGAAAATTGTTATATTTATTCTGGGCAGGAATATATGAATCCATAGATTCTTCAGGTTTTAATTTTTCACCCTTCACAACCCTCTTTCCGGATTTCTTTCTTGACTTCCTTGCACATGAATTCATAACCTGCATGCACAGTAAATTACACAAGTTAGAAATAAATTATGAACTTTTCTTACCTTACATTAATATCAAAATAATTATTATAAAAACTTTACCGAAATTTCGGCCGATCGAGTTGTACATTTCATCTCGTTAGAGTGAGCCAACGTCCCGTTATTAGGTATAGATGAAATTTCTGTGGTGTCTGAACTGTGGCGAACAGATGCCTTCTATGTTTCCGAAATGTCGTTATCCGAAATGCCTTTCTTAGGACGATTAGCGACGGAGGGAGTATGGGTTAGAACGTTGGACATATTTAGTTGAGGCTCGCCCATGGCTGGAGACTGAGTTGTGGAAAATGGGAGTGCAAAGTAGTCGGGATAAAATTTAAACGAACTAAGTCCGGCATTTTCAGCAGGATTGAATTGCATTGTCTCGGACGGATTGGCACGAAGAGTAGGTACAAAATGAGAATTTAACCCAACAAAATAACCTAACTCGCAATCAGAAATAAGAGATAAACCCTAATCGGAGACAGAAGCAAATAAAATCTAAAACCTTCGGACAAAATTTTGAAGTTAATATTACACGACATGCCTTATTTATACCAAACAGAATCGATATTGGCCGACAATATTAAAGCAAACTTATTTATTTATACAAAACAGAATCGATATTGGCCGACAATATTAAAGTAAGCCTATTAAAGCTAATATATTATAATTCATGTGTACAACATTCATAACTCGAACTCGTCCACAGGTAATTAGGTAATCACAGATAATTATGTAGGTACTCAATGGTAGTTCATTACATGCACAAAATTTTTAGGAGATGCTTTTCAAATTGTGGGTAAGTGGGAAAAGATTGGAATGAAAATGTGGTTTTGCTTAGTCAAATATGTTTTGTTTTATTATTTGATAGGGTTTTATTCTATTAAAATAAGTTTAGGTTTAATTTATTAATTGTGTTTCTCAAATTGTGGGTTAGTTGATTTTTTTTTAATGTTAATATGGTTTTGCTTAATAAAATATGTTTTGGTTTAATTTATTATTGCTTGATTTTCACATCTAAAAATTTTTTCATGTTGAATTGTGATTTGTTATTTTAGTTTTTCTTCTTTTTTTGAGGGGTTAAAACTAAGTGTTGGGTTAGGTGGAGGACATAGGAGTCAAATGACTTTTTTCATATAATTATGGAGAATAACAAAAGATAAATTTTAGGAGGTGTATTGAGTGAATGTATATATGTTAATATTGTTTGTGTATTGAGTGAATGTAAATAAGTTTATCCTATTTTAATATATTTTTACAAATAATCTTAGCTAACATATCTCTCTATCTCTTTATAGATAAGATACCCCCATTCTAGTTAGTTTATGGGTCTCTGGGATTTTTCTATTTTATTCATTAATAGAACTTGCATTTCTTTATCATTGGTATTATATCAATCTACTTGTTATTTCTTGGTGCATGTCCCACATGAAGTTAAGGTATAGAGTGTTGGGTGTCAAGATAGTTTCACATGGTGACGATCTCTTTCACTTTCCCAAGGGACCTCCCGTAGAAAAAGAAAATGAATGATTGCACACGGGATCCTTTCAAGATGTTGCTCAAAGAATCCTTTTAAGCTACAGAGGAATGAGATGATGGATAATAGAAAGGATTATAAATGATTTTTACAACATTCATGCCCATAAAACTAGTGCCATAAACTCTCCTAGAGATAATTAGGTACTCAATAAAAGTAGTTCGTTAATTTTCATGAGATGAATTTTTGAAATTGTCGGTAAGTGGGAAAGGTTGTTAATGTTAATGTGGTTTTACTTAGTAAAATATATTTTGGTTTAATTTATCATTGGTGCTTTTCAAACTATAGGTAAGTGGGATTATTTTTTAATTATGATATGGTTTTGCTTAGTAGAATATGTTTTGGTTTAATTTTGTATTGGTGCTTTTCAAATTGTGGGTAAGTGGGTAAATTTTTGAATGTTAATGTGATTTTGCTTTTAAATATGTTTTGGTGTAATTCTTTATTGGGTCACTTTCAAATCTAAAAGTTTATTGATGTTGAGATGTGATATGTCGTTTAATTTTTATTTTTTTTGGTCAAAACCATGTGTTGGGTTAGGTATAGGGGATATGAGTAAGTTGAATTTTTTCATGAAGTTATGGAGAGTCATAAAAGATCAATGTTATGAGGTGTATTGAGTAAATATAAATCTATTCAAATTATCTCTTAGATAATTTATAAGTGGTTAGATGTAATAGTAGGACCTCCTTTTAAAATACTTATTATTTGATGATATTTTATAAGTTTTATTTGTGTGCACATCCGTATAGGTTGTATTTATCACAGTTTATATCGATTTTCCATTGAATATTTCTTGTTGTAACTCACTTGTGCCCCTAGACTAGTACGTAGTATTTTTGGATATATGATAATGTGATGTGACACCACTCCTTTTTTATACATATATGTGTGTTTTTATATGATGTTATCATTACTCATTTTATCCTATATATATACATGCATGCTTATGATGATGAGGTAGATCACTTTTTTGTGCTTTGTTTAATAAAATTTACATGCCCTTGCAAGATTGGGGTTCTCCCACACCCAACAAGCCTAAAAATAAAAAGTGAATTTCAACCTTGAAGTATTATTTTATCCAAGAATGGAACAAGATATCATTAATACATTATAATTCAATTAGGGATTTATTCCAATCTTGTAGCAACTTACATGAAATGAATGTCGCACCTAGAGAGGCTATCTTCATGGGTCATGTGAATGTGGGGTGGATGATTTCAAGTGAAAGATACAATATCATGACCCTAAATCATGGATTAGATAATGATACCCTTCCTAGAAATTTCCAACTATGGAATTTCACCATTATCCTAGTCCTAATTTAATTATTCTATATGTTAGCGTAAATTTGACTCATTAAAGGAGACAAATACAATGTGGGTAAAGAAGTTATTTGATAAAACCATCTAATATATTTTATGTAAACAAGTGGTTTTTGGGCCCATGGAATGTGTCTCCCATTGTTTTGGTATCCAATAGTTTTATGCCCATGGATTTCATGAAATAAATCCTTAAAAGTCTTAGGATACATTCAAAATGATAGTACCGACAAATAAATTACAAAGTTTGGGATGAGACTAAATAGAGGAATGATTGAGATAAAAATACCCGACTCAGTACACTATTCAATTAAAATAAAGTCCTGTACAATAATATTTTTACACAATAGTCAAACCAGAAAGTGACGAATACAACTAGAGGACCCCCTCATCCTAAATATTGGAGGCAATAGAACAAAACTACATCGAACATCTAGAAATCTAGGAAGAGATTGTGCCCTTGCACTATTGAAACTCTGGGAAGGCCTACAAAGGGAACTCAAATACCTTTTGCGCCGAAGGTAGGAACCGAGTATCCAAGCTCCATGAGTAATTAAAAAGCCCTAAAAGAAGTAACATTTAGAATATTAGTAATCATAGATAAAAGTGATAAAATACAAACAGAATGATGATGGTTAGTAAGGAAGTTTTTTGATACTACTTAACTTTTGTTTGGGAGGCCGGCATGGCTTTCATATATTTTCCTTGTCGCATTTCCAAGTGGACAACACCTGGCCTAAGGTGAATGACGCATTATTTCTTTGATGGGTACCCTCGCATCAAACAAGGCCCATCATTAGTGGATTATACAAGCACTAAAACAAAGAGATTTTTACAAGGATGAAGTCCTTGTACAACAAGTAACGATTCCAATGAAAAAAAGAAATAGACAGCAGTAGTTTCCTTCTAAAGTTTTAAGTCAGCCTGTACACCATCATGGAATAAACTGTTCATACCGAACTAGAAAACCACACATAACCGTCCATAACTGAATCATATATAGTAGTTATAAGTATTTTTAATATTACAACAATTTTCCAACTATTTAACTGAATCGAACAGAGCACGACTAGGGTAGTGACTACTCTAAGTAGTATTGGAGGCCTTGCAAAAAAAAAGTATATCATAATGGAACTATTCAAAGCTCTATAGAGGTCTTAAGTCCGGACATCAATCAAAAGATTCGGCATAGGGAAATAAACTGGGAGGTTATGAAACCCTTTCTCCTAAAGCGTAAATGAAGAGAAAACGAACGAATATACTCCCCCTAAAACCAGAGATGAAACAGAGATAAATTCAAAGGAAATTTCCCCACAGGATTTAGGATAACTTTGGAAACAACACAAAGAAGTTACACCATAAAAAAAAAATTATTTGTACATTTATCCTTGAAAAGTTTCGAGATCTCAAGCAAGTAAGATTTATGTTAGAAGCCCTATGTTTGAAGGTTTGTTAGAGTACTTACTATCATCAACTGTCCTTACCATTCAACTTAAGTCTTCTAATCAATGATATAATGAGTATTTACTCATCACTTCAATGTTTAATTAAGATCCTGAAATTTATAATTACTCTCTTATCTGCTAGTGCCTATAACACTACCACATTCTTAACAATAAAAGAAACCTTGGGGTTTTTATGACCAAAACCCCACATAAAAATATTACCCTATGTTTGCAATACAATCGACTTGTAATATGGTCTGTTACTCCCATACCTCTATCTGGGATGACGATTCTCCAACGTTCTTTTACCATTCCATTCATTACATTATTAGAGTTTCTCCCATAACAATAAGTTTCTTCTAAGTTCCTATAGCTTTGTGAAGAAAACAAAGGTCAATCGGGTTTTGGTCATCACAAGTGTCGACCAAAACAAAGGACCATGTTTTTTGTCGAAATCCAAAATATCGAATGAATGTGGGCCAACATTTAGGGGTTTCAGGATTCGGGGTTTCACGAGTACAAGAGCCAAACATCAACACACAACATTTCCCAAAATTGTGAAAAGATGTTGATCTCTTCGAGGTTTCGGGGTTAGGTATTTCGCAAGTACAGAAGCCAAACATCAACAGATACAAACCTCCAAAGAGGCGAAAGAGGAAAGGTGGGTCCTGCATTTTGGGATTTCAAGGTTCAAAATTTGACGAGTTTTGGTGTCTAACATCAACATCAACAAACTTATGAAAATGTGAAAATGCCCAGCACTTCGAGATTTCAGGGTTTGAAATCTCGCGATCTCATCAACCAAACATCGAACACAAACAAATATTGAAATTGCGAAAAGAAAAGAATGTGGAACTGACATTTCGGGATTTCGGGGTTCGAAATCCTGCGACTTAAAAAGATGAAACATCAATGAATGACAATTCTCGAATTACGAAAAGAAAAGAATGTGGAACTAACATTTCAGGAATTCGAGATTCCAAATCCTGCAATTTTGAAATCCAAGACATCAACCACAAAGAATTTCCGAAATTGCAAAAAAGAAATTAAAGTGGAACTAATGTTTCGGGATTTTGGGGTTTGGGGTTTCAGGGTTTCAAATGTCAAACAACATAAGACAACAAATCCTGAACTCTGAAAAGTGAAAAGGAATCAACACTTCAGGATTTCGAGATTCTAGTTTTCGGGGTTTCAAATGTCAAACAACATAACACAACAATTCTCGAATTTCGAAAAGTGAAAGGGTGTGGAATTAACACTTTGGGATTTTAGGATTTGTTTTTTCAGGGTTTCAAATGTCAAACAACATAACACAACAATTCTCGAATTCTGAAAAGTGAAAGGGTGTGGAATTAACACTTTGGGATTTCGAGATTCATGTTTTCAGGGTTTCAAATGTCAAACAACATAACACAACAATTCCCGAATTATGAAAAGTGAAATCATGTGGAATTATCTCTTTGGGATTTGAGGATTCAGGTTTTCAAGGTTTCAAATGTTGAACAACAACACCCAACAATTCCCGAATTCTGAAAGCATAAAGACTTAAGAATGTTACATGCATAGAAGGATACAAAAGAATAAATGTTTTTTGTAAGGGAAAATCTCTAAATTTTTCATAGACCTTGACTAAGGAGAGGGTAGCCGATTCTGAAAAGAAACAAGAAAAGAAAAAACCTATGAAAGGCATTGATTCTCAAGATTGTTTTAGCATACGAAACAAAAACAAAAAGGGGTTTTAAGAATTCGTTAACTCCCAAATTTTTTCATTCTATACACATCTAATATATTGTTTTCATATTGTTAGAGCATATTGTTAGATACATAGCATCAGATAAAACATTCAAATAGAAAGTGGGAATAATTCGTTACAGATCCGATTTAATCATATACAGTACACTAGATGCAAAAAGGGTCATACAGACAAAGAATATAACTTATTCCAGTTCAGATTCAATATATACATAACATCAAAAGACATAGCCATTCATAATAGAGAGGGAAAAATTAACATATATGAATCCAATCTGTGGGAAAACAAAGGGAACAACCACGTTCCTCCCAACCGTGGAATAGAGCAGCCAAGTCTACTTGCCCAATTCACCCCCTAGCCTGACCATGAATCCATGAGGGTGAACTTGGAAACTCCTCCTCAACAATGTCCTTCAATTCGAACAAATATCCTCTTGCCTCACACTTACTCAATAGTCCACATAACAGTAAGGAAATTATGTTTCAGCAGGCTTCTCTTGTTCATAGTAGCAAGAGAGCTCAAAAATATTTCCCTGCATACTTGGCAACATCCTGCCTCCTTGCATATGTTATTTATCAAATGTTTTTGCCCACGTCTTTTTCCCTCCTTTGGGGATTTTCATATATTTCTTAATCCTTGATTTTCAAGGGCTGCCAATGGCCAAATATATGATTTGCCACTTCTCATAATTAGCCTCGAGGCAATTCCAACATGTTCCCCCACTCATGGAGTCATGGTGAGTTGATTTTGACATGGTTGTTCCATTTGTCCTCCTGCAATTAATATAAATATTCTATTGTGATACAAGTGTCATAGTCAAATGGTTAGTTGAGTCCAAATAGATCTCTGCCCAACAGTCACAATAATTAAATACAATTACTAAATTCAAAATTTGGAATTTCCATAAATGGAAAAAATTTTCCAGATACGAATTTGCCAAAGACGGAAAAAAATTTCCAGCCTATTTCAAAAATATTTTTTTTTTTATTCTGGGGGGATGTCACATCCTTACCCCCTTTAGTAAAACACTGTCCTTAGTGTTCGTTCCTTTCCTAGAATAGGATTGGACAAGATTTCCACAAATCTCCCTCCAATTCCCAAGTGGCCTCCTCAAGACTAAAGTGCTTCCATTGCACCTTTACATGAGCGACGACTCTGTTCTGAAGTGTTATTTCTCTCTGATCCAGAATGCATAGTGGTTCCACCTGGAACTCGCCTTCAGGTTCCACCTGCACCAAGTTCCAATCAATCATATGAGTAGGGTCATGAATATACTTTTTCAACAAAGAAACATGAAATACATTATAAATTCTTAGATTAGCTAGAAGTGCAAGATAATATGCTACGGGTCCAATTCGAGCCAATATCTCGAAGGGCCCACAAAACCTGGGTGCTAACTTGGAACAGTTCCCCAACTTCAGCGAGCTCTTTCGGGCTTTGACCTTCAAATAAGCATGGTCTCCCACTTGAAATTTCAAGTGTCTTATTTTCTGATCCACATAGTTCTTTTGTCAGTCCTGTTCTTCTTTCAAGTTTTGTTGTACCTTCCTCACCATGTTCTCCATTTCTTGGAGAATATCTGGTCCAACCATCAATCTATCAGTCGGGTTATCCCAACTAATTGGAGTTGTACACTTTATGTTGTACAGTATTTTGAAAGGGCTCAACTTAGCCAAAGTGTGATACCCATTGTTATATGTAAATTCTACCAAGTGTAGGTAGTCTTCCAACTTGTTCGAATTTGTTCTTATATACATGCGGATCATATCCTCTATGATTTGATTTGTCCTTTCGGTCTGTCCATCCGTTTGTGGATGATAACTCATACTGAAATTCAAATTAGTATTTATCCCTACAAACAATTCCTTCCAAAAAGTGGATGTGGATTTAACATCTCTATTTGAAAAAACCATTTTAGGAATACCATGCTGTCTAAAAATTTCTTTCATGAATATTTCAACAATATTGATAGCTTTAAAAGTAGACTTTACAAGAATAAAGTGTGTAGACTTACTATATTTATCAATTACAACTATGATTGAATCATTTTGTTTCTGAGTTTTAGGCAAACTTGTTATAAAGTCCAGCGATATGGTATCCCATTTCCATTCTAGTACTAGTAATGGTTGTAATATGCCAGCTGGATGCTGGTGTTCGGCCTTAACCTACTGACAATCTTGGCACCTAACCAAATACTCTGTTTTTTCTCCCTTCATATTAGGCCAGTAAAATAGTTTTCTGAATGTTGTTATTGTTTTCTGGTAACCTGGATGGAGAGAATATGGTTTCTTATGCACTTCGTCTAAAATAGTTAATTTTAGCTCTGCTGAATCTGGGTATGTAAAGTCTATTTTTAAATCTTAATAGCCCCTTTTTTTTTATACTTATATCTAGTTTATCTGAGTTTGTGATATTGTTTTTCAATTCTACGATAACCTTAGTGTAATTTCCATCGTTAATACCTGTCTCTTTTATTCTTTGTTCTAGATCACTTTCTTCCATGCTGATATTTATCTCAAATAACTCATGGACTGTTCTTCTTAAAGCATCTACTACTTTATTTTCCTTACCCTTGATATGTGAGACCTCGAAGTCAAATTCGCTCAAGAAGCCTAGCCACCTTGCTTATCTTGCATTAAGTTTTGGTTGGTTAAATAGATATTTCACTCCACTATTATCCGTCAATAGTAATAATTTTATGCCCATTATATAGTGTCGCCACATTTTTAAGGCATGTATTATTGCTGCCAATTCTAAGTCGTGAGTGACATAATTTCTCTTGTGTTCCTTTAATTTTCGGGACTCATAAAAAATCACGTGCCCTTCCTGTGTTAGAACACCACCTAGTCCCTCTTTACTTGCATCAACGCATACTGT
>CBVK0100852853.1:0-10499 GCA_900067695.1 Picea abies
GAAAGATCACATGAAATGGATCGGGAGATGTATCACAGAGAGAAGGAGAAGTTGTCGATTGAATAGCTTCATAAGCTAGTTTCATTGGAATTAAAGGCATACTGTCATTGTAACGATGGTAATCACTAGGGTCAGCTACTGTCCAAGGGTCATGAGACTCAGTATTTTCTCCAACATAAGTCTAGATCATATTGATCGAGGTGACATAAGGAGGAGGAATATTGGGTGGGGGAATGGGGAAAGTACCCATTAACGTTGAATCTTTGAGAAGACCCACACCAACATTCTCATACACAGGAGGTGTTTTTGAAATAAAAGGAATTTTTCTAGTACATGCATCATTGTTAAAGAAGACCAGATAATCAACAATAACGACCTTTCCTTGGTGCAAGAAACGTAACACGCAGAAAAGGGTAGAAACAACTGCACGCATGGAATCAATCCAGCTATGACCAAGTAGAAGGTTATAATCAAGAGGTGCATCAAAGACCTCAACCTCGACATTAACCAATTTACCTTCTAGTGTAATAGACAATGAAGGAAGAACACCATAAGGTTTGAATCCCCTACCATTAAAATATTTAAGAGTATTGTGTGAATCAGTCAAGGAAGGAGAGCCAATGGCTTTCCAACAAGTAACATACATAATGCAAGTTGAGGCTCCTTCATCAATCATGGTTCGAAAAATATTATTGTTTTCTACAACAACTTGTATTTGAAATTCTAACTGAGGAGGAAGCCTTGGAACATGATCTTCCAAATCAAATATTATAAAATTAGTATCGGTAAGATCAATTCCACCAATCTATTTCAACAACGCCTTCCATTGTGCAGGACAACCTTGAAGGACTTCGAGAGCCGACATCGCAGAGGGTGTTTGCACAAGGTCTTCTACAATACTGTAGTTTTGGGAAGCACGTGCATGAGGATTAAAGGACAAATTTTGAATAACACCCTTGGGAGGAGGGTGAAGGACCGTTTGGAGGTGAAGTTGGTGGAGGAGGTTGAACCAATGAAGGTGGTGTATCATCCACTTTTTCCTTAGAAGAAGAATAATCTTTGGATCGATTTGCGATTGCAATATCATTCTTCTTAGAGTCACCAATACACATAAGCACATAAGACGTGGTAGAGGGAGAGGGTTGATCATGAATGACCAATTGCACCTACTGTTGAGAAGGGAAAGGTTGTGACAAGACAGAAGGAGTAGAATATGTACCAGTTCCCTGGAGGAACTTAGTAACTTCAACACGTCATGGAAAATATTTCATGTAGTGATAATCACCACAAATAAGGCAAGGATAACGAGGCTTGAGTTTGTCCTTATCATCAGTAGGCTGGGATTTATTTTTCTTGGATTGTGGATTATTATTTTTATCATCCTTATTCCTACCCTTCCCTTTCTTTTTATTTTCATTTTTACCGGTAGGGGTCGATTGAACTGAATTAACGTCAAAGATTTTACTGGGAGAATTAGTCAGATTAGGATTATTTTGTACAATAGAAGTATTGGATTTGGGATTGGGGTGACTGGCTTGTTTAGACTGATTCTCAGTGTGAAAATTTCCAATCTCGCCATTAACAACATGGGAAGCTACTGAAGGTGGTGGGGTAAGATTTGTATATAGACGAGGAGCGTGAGGGATCAGGTCATACAGAGTGTCGGTTTGCGAATAAATGATATATAAGTACTGAGCATGACTAATTTCCTACTCTTAAGTGACAACACCACTCATGGCAATGTCATGGGATATACGACCAAAAAGAGATTTAGTAAACCTCTCGACTAACAATTGTTTAGGAAGAGGAACTTTGATTAAGCATCTTCTCCGCCTCCATTCATGAATGTGATAAAAAATATGAGTGGAAGAGGATTGTTTAAAAGAACTCAAAAATTTTGTTCCTGTCTCGTAATGTATCGGCAATTGATAGTGTTAAGAATTCCATGGATAGAGTATTAAAGTCATTAAAGAATCCTTGTGATAACTCAATGTACCACTTGGCTGTTGAACTTGTAAGAGTTTTTTGTAAAAGACATAATCTTATAGAGTCATCCATCAATGAGTTAGATGAACACCAAATATGGAAAGTCATGATGTGATTATTCAGGGCTTCTCCAGGTTGACCATCAAACTTAGGAATTTTAGATGGTAGTTTGGTCAATATGACAGGCCAGTAAGGAGAGTGCAAAATAAGATCATTAAGAATCCTATATAAATCCGGTAAACCCAAAGTAGAAAGAAAAGAAAACTGCCTATTCACTTGAGGAAATTGGTAGTTTCGAGGAGGTAATCTTGTAGGTATACCAGTAGGACCATAAGAAATCTGCATATAGTTAGACAATCCTGATAGATTCGGTTGTGGAGGGTTGGGAGCCGCATAGCCAACAAAGGTTGGTTGATTAAGGAAGCTTCCTTGAAAAGGAGCGTTGGACTATAAATTTGGGCCCCAAGTAGGATTCATAGAACCTTGATATGGTGTTTTGAGATTAGGGGGTACAAAATAATTAACTTGAGGAGGTTTCCCCCCATACAGTTGTGGATTTCCTTGGAAAGGAAGATTCCAAGGTTGAGATTGTAACACATGTATATTTTGGCCATAAGCTGGGTTATGGCCTCCAACTTGATATTTCCCCCCAAGTTAAAGTTTCCCCCTGTTGGAACGTATTATTTTATTTTTATACTCTTGGTTCAAAGGTTGGAGTCGCCCTTCTTTTTAAATAAGTAAGAGGTTATAATTAAGCCCAAAAATCTAGATTTCAGGATCTCACGTTTTTCACGATGTACCTACCAAGCCCCGGTATCCCAATGCATGAAGTAGCGATAAGGTTTAGTTCTAAACACCATTATCAAGCCTCTAAGTAAATATCATTTGATGTCATCATCTTGTGCTCTCGCATTTCGGGAGTTACTCGTCAAACACTTTCCAAACCTCCGAGATGCAAAGTTGCGAAGTCTTTTCAAGTCACTCAGGTAAATATCAAGAGTAATATTTTTAAACCATAGTTAGTCTCTATCATGATTTCGTGACTCGACGATTATTGCCTTAAAACACAACACCTTTGTAACTTCGATCCCCGAAGTCGCGATATTCATTAATTAATATGGGTTAATTAAAATCTCAAGTTAAATCACAAACTATAAATAATTTCGCAACATCGCAACTTCGGGCTTTTGGGTCTCAAAATCTAGAAGCAAAATCGTCTGATACGACGAGCGCCAAAAAGGGGATAAAGGACTAAAAGCATGAAATTAAAGGAGCTAAGATGGATTAATTAATGCCTTGAGTAGATTTTAACTGTACGATCTACGGATGAAGATTTTAACGTTTCTGCTCTTTTCCCAAGTTACGAGTCGTCAGATATTTATGGCATTTATTTGAATTTCATTGAAGTGATTAACAGTAATATCCCACTTATTTTCTAAAATATTTCCATTAAACCATTTAACTATTTTGTTTACAAGGACTAGCACAAACTTAAGTGTTTAAGTAGAGGGTTTTCTTTCATTATCTCAACTTTCCTTTCTATTGTGCGTAGAGCTATTTCACCAGGATAACTTTTGTTTGTGTTTTCAATCTTTTGCGACATGGGATCTAATTGTAAGTTACTACACCATGGCTCCATGAAAAGAGCCCAAGGCAATCATTGAGAGCTCAGTCCAAGGTTCATATATTGTTTCTGATACTTTGCCTGGAAGTATCAATACTATTAAAACATGGACGCATATTTCCAATGTTTTGCAGCCCGAGATGATAAATTGCTCAGATGATTCCTGTGATGAGGATAATGATGAAATGTACACCAAATACAAAATCATTTCTCAAGTGGAGATGCAACAAATAGAAGCAAGGCCATGACTTCTCCCCTATTATGATATGGTCAGATGGGCACTAGACCATGTAGACCTCCTGACCAGAACGACTTTCAATGAATAGAGGGAAGCAGTCGGGTCTTTCAGACCAGAGCACCTACAGGCAATGTATAAATTGTCACCCAATTCAAATTGTATTTACAATACCGAATTCCTAGAGGAGTTCAAAAAGAAGGAATGCGAGAAGTTCAGGAAAAAATTATCCGATCTAATCAAAGATTGGGTTTCACACCCTGCAAAATTTAGGGCCGATACTAATGGAATTTATTCAATCTCCTCTTTAGATCCACAGTTCAAGTATGTAGCGATGATGGCCTGTAGACTATATGGGATGGAGGACACAACTCACTTTTTCCTCCCATGGGTTCTGCTCATTTATACAGTCGCTGAAGGTTTTTCTTTCGACAGGGCCAAACTGATGTCGGACAATCTCACCAGTCAAATTACTGAATATCAAGCATAGAAAGCCAGCGGGAGAACATATTCATTCTTTATGTCTGACTACATCATGGATGCTATTTGCTTCATGACACCTTTCCCATTGATGAGCTGGAGCTGGACTCCATCTGATGCTGAGCCTATCCATGTCTACCACTCAAAGCTTTGGGAGGATAAGGCCAAAGATTTCATCTATGAGATTTTTAACTGGGGAATGGTACCGATGCATGTTGCTATCTTTGGCTATCCGCCTCCTTGGATTTCATATAACATCATGAACAACCTGAGTAATGCAGCAGATTGGTATATAGAAGCAGAGTATTCATACATCAGGGTTTTCGGCACCTCCGTTCCCCCCCATGTTTTGTCATTATTTTTACCAGATAAGCTAATATGCCACAAGATCGCCAGGCAAGATGTGCTTGGTGGAATAAGCAAGGAGATCAAAGGAATATTGAAGAAGGTATGGCCACCCTTCCCCATTCATATTGGGTTGTACTCTTTATTAGATTTTGGCCATGCCAAAGCCGAGGTCATGGCCTTGGAGGAAATGAAGTTGGTGAACATTGAGTTCAAATAGCACGACCCAAATTAGGTTGTGAGTAATCACTTGGCGAATTGTGGTCTGAAGAGATACAAACATGAGGATTCACCCCATGATGAAATCTTCTGAGGTGTGAGGTCCTACTCTGAAGTCTTGATCCAGATTTAGGATTTGCCACCCGGAGATATGGTCAATTTCCTCAAATTCAACGAGCATCGGAAGAGTTTCCTCCACCTAATTTTACAGGGAAAACCCCCAAATCTTCCAGATGTACAGCAGACAGAAGGAAAAGGATCAAAGAACTCAAGTCTTGGCAAGGAGAAAAATTAGGAAGGGAAAGAAAAAAAGGATACCTCAGAACAAGGAGCTGAAATCCCCGATCAAGGAGAGAAAAACCCAGAGGTATTTGCACCAGGAAAGAGGGTACTAAGTCAAGATGAGATACCCTTGCAAAAGGCAAGCGACACCTCACCAATCACATCAAAAGAGCTGGTCACAGACACTACCCCTAAAGAATCATCCAAGGAAATCGAAAGTCTGATTGTTATTATCACACCCTTACAGTTCACAAAGGGGAATCCCGATGGGGGATGGATTTTCAATGAAGAATTGACGCCCATTTCTGTAGAGGAGATGCCTCCTAACAAATTTTTATTTCATAAAAAAAGGAAGGCCGTGGTGAGGCAAGAATTATATCAAAGGGAGGGCGTAGTGGCTAAAAAATTTAAAATCATGACAGATGGAAAGGCCGTGAAAGAGGAAGAATTCATCGAGGAGATAGAGAGAACATTGAAGTGTTTTTTAGGCTTGTATAAATAAGCATTTTGAAGAAAAACAAGGGCTTTTTTTTGGGTAGATTGTAATAGAGAAATTTTCCATTGCTAGGAATTAATACAAAGAGAATTGAAGACTCCCTATTCTGTCAAGATTGAGTTATGTGCTTTCTTCTGTTATTTCATGCTTCATGACATTTTTATATGCATCTTTGATGAATTCTTTGACTGCAATTTGGTGAACCTCTACTATGGCAATCATGTTTTAGTTATCTAATTATTTGCATCTTTTCCTCTGTATCGGATATTAGCAGGTACAAGACCTATGGATTACTTAGATCGCTATATTTTATGCTTCATTAAAGTGTTTCTCTTCTTTTTCTTCTTCTGTTACAGCATGAGATTCCTCTCGAAATGATGTCTCACATTGTTTGACAACTCTATGTTTTTCTTTCGCTTCATACATGGTTCCAAATTTTTAACTCATTTGCGAAAAACGACCTTCAATTTGTTAAACTACTAATTTGTCTCATGGGATTGTTTCTCTCGTATAAATAAAAAAATTGAATCAACAACTTAAAAACAATAGCCTCTTAAATCTTTGTTCGTTAAATGACTGTCCCTATTGCAAGGCAACCTCACATAGAACCCAACCTCTTAGACCAAACTAGGATCGCCTTAAACCTCTTTGACACTATCCTAAGAATTGCAACCACCCAGGTCGAACTCGAACGTTCGTGGGAAGCCATTGAATGAGACATAACCACTCAAGAACAAGTGGAAGTTAGACACAGACAACTTAGAAATCAACTATAGTTTCTCTTCTAGTTGTTTTCTCCTTCCCTTATCTTTTACCCTTTTCTAGATGCCTAGACTCTATACTTCCTAGCCTTAAGTACAAACTCTAGAATAACATATTTCTGGCATCGTTGCCATGGACATAGAATCGTAGTCACTTTCCCTTGAGAGAATGACATTTCCAAGTTTCATTTTTTGATAGTGAACAAAGAGAGAACACCTTGTTAAGGCTAAATCTTTATCATTCACTTGGAAACTCCACTTTTAAGTAAGCCGACATCCTTTTGAAGGAACACCAGGCAAAACCCAGATGCTAAACAAATCGTGCAAGTTTCCGACCCTGAAAAAATACTAAAACTAAGAGGTCTTTTCAAACAAAACACTGTTGTTTACCAACCCAAGTCTACTCAGTCTAAAGATAAGACCTTTCTTGAACCTTTGTCCTCACGAGAACCTTCTCTCGGAAAAACATCAGACAGTACTGTCGAAGCTGAGACCCTAAATTCCAAGCAAATCCTACCCGAGATTAAGACTGAAACCTCTCTGATTACCTCTTACATTAGTAGAGGTGACATGCCTGTCGTAAACATCATCCCTATCGATATCCCATTGACTCTCAATATAAACCTCTCTATCACTCAAGGCCTAGAACAAGTTTCCACGCCCAAGAATTCAACACCGATGGGCTCTCCCATTTATATATCCTACAAGTCAGAGGAACCGAGTCCTCGTTTACCCTCTTCCCCTTTTCCAAATTTCACCTCCCTTAGTAAAAAAATTCTCGATTTTTTCCCCCTCCACCCCGAGGAAGCTAGAGAGTCACTATACATCTTTGCCAACCCTCTTTATAACGCACCAATTTCCTCTCCTAGGTCATCCATGGCTGCCACTGGAGGAGGAGAAGGGGGAGTATGAGGTCAAGGCCAACAATCGCCCCCCAGGGTTTTCACCAAAGTGGTTGCTAGATATGCTCCCTTGTTCCTTCCTATACCCCTCCATGATTTACCCGAAAACTATATGAAAAACTTACCCAAGTTCATAGGAGAAGGGGATCTAACCGCAACCGAGCATATCAACTTCTTCGATCAATTCACTGATATTCTAGGTCTCTAACATGAGGATGTGTATTCCCATTTGTTTTTCCAAACCTTCGAGGGACAGGTAAGAACTTGGTTTCAGAGCTTTCCCCCAGGTTCAATATTATCCTACGATGCACTAGAAGACCTTTTTCTCAAACAATGGGGTGAAAGAAAGGATAATTTATACTATTTGATCGAGTTCGGGTCTTTAAAGAAAAAGAGATTTGAAACTGTTATGGAATTTATCCAAAGATTTAACAAGTTGTACAATAAGATCCCTATTGAAGTTAAACCATCCCAACCCGCAGCCAAAGTAACTTTCGTAGGAGATTTTGAACCTGATTTCGCTCTACTATTAAGAGAAAGGAGAGGGGACGACTTAACCCAAATGTAAGATGATGCTATGGAAATTGAGTCAAACATGATGGCTTTGGGTAAATCAAAAACGAAAATTGAAACGGGAAACAGGGAAACCAAACATTTTAGAGAACAAGCAGGTCCCTCTGGATCTGGAAGGTCCTCAGATGAAAAAATGGATGACATGGCTAGGATAATAAAAGAGACATCAAAAAAAATCTCAAGAATGGATCTAGACCAATCCAAATATGATAAATTCGTTAAGAGAGAATTCAAGAGAAACCCCAATCCTTAGATTCAACAAAGACAAATTAAAAATGAAGATAAAAAAATTCAAACACCTCTAAAAAATGAAAATTTTATTGGAGGAAATGATATGCAAGAGTTTGAGGATTTGGAAGAAGACATAAACAATTTAGGTGACAACTGTATACAACCTCACTTGACGAAAGAAGATTATGAGAAATCTCTAAACATTGAACAATCATCAGGTGCAGTTAATAACCTAAACAATGCTGATGATCTCGCTTGTCAAGGAATGGCCGACACCATAATGGCTGAGCTCTAGCATAAATACAATCTGAGGCCTAAAAACAAACCTGTGTCGACTACTCAACCTAAGAAATTTTTTCCTAGGGGCAAAACATACGAGCCCGTCCCGAAAGAGACTGAGACACGAAATAACAAAGGGCTAGACTCGTAGAATATCAATGTAAAGGGGGATGAAACCCAAGCGAGAAGAAATAATATAGTTGAAACGCAGACACCTGAAATTCCTAGAACCGCCGAAAATAAAATAGTGCAAACAAATAAAATGGATAGGAAAGAGTCCGAAGTTTCAGCCAAGGAAATAGATAAAATTGCGGGAAGTTTCTGCCTAGAAAACGAGATAAATAAGATCAAGATACCAATACCTTTGGTCGAGTTGGCAAAGAATCTTGTGTACTGAAAGAAAATAACCAACATGATAAATTTTTCAAATTTAGAGAGTCAGTCTGACGTGATAAATCTGGAAGATGATAAGCCTAATATCACTTTTGGTCCACATTTTGAAGGTGCCAGAGATACCGTCGCCCCTTTCTATATTACCCTGAAAGTGCATGATCGGTTGTTGCATAATTGCATGATGGACTCTGGGGCCTCTCATAACATAATGCCCAAATCCATTATGGATAGACTAGGCCTTGAAATCACCAGATCCTATGGAGATATTTACTCGTTCGATTCAAGGAGAGTTAAGTGCATGGGCATGATCAAAGATTTAGTAGTCTCCCTCACCTAGATTCTAGTGAAAAATGTCCCAATGGATGTAGTTGTCACTGATATACCCCTGAAGTATGGTTTTCTATTATCTAGATCTTGGGGGGCCAAGCTCGGGGGATCCCCTCAGCTGGATATGACCTACGCCATGATCCCTGTTTTTGGCGGGTAGTTCACTCGGTTATACAAGGAAACATGGTTGGCATATACGGTAAGTGAGCCTTAGAATCCTAACAATTACCCTATTTATATTGCCAATCAAGACCTGGGAAGTTGTATTCTATCTTTTGATGATAGTGAAAATAATTGTACGGAATAAAGTTATATTGATGAAATCAAAACTAAAAAGACAACTAAAAATGTGTATAGCATTGGAACTCAGAAAATGTTTTTTGATGGTGCTTGCTTGTGTCAAGGAGTAGGTGCGTGCGTGATTTTCGTAGCACCTGAAAATGAATTCATCATCCCTTTTTCTTATAGGCTACAGTGGGACATAGACTACACAAACAGAGTATGCAAATATGAAGCTCTAGTCTTGGGACTGGAAGCTGCCAAGAAGCTAAACATAAAGAACTTAGAGGTCTATGGCGATGCACAACTGATTGTGAAGCAGGTAAATCGACAGTACCAGGCCAAGCGCCCAAGACTGAGGTCCTACAGAAATTGTGCCTGGGATCTAATGGATTTTTTTTTTTTTTTTTTTTTTTTGTCAGTAAAGGTTCATTTCATCCCACGAGCTGAAAACTAGCAAGTCGATTCATTGGCCAAAGCAACGTCGACTTTCACAACCCCTACCGCTTTCAAATTAAAATACCACATAGAGGTAAGGCACATACCATCCATACCAAACAACATAAAACATTGGTAGGTATTCGAAGATGACGAATAGATCAAAAAGTTCCTGGAAATGGTGGATGATTTTGCTAAAACTCACATCGACCAAGAAAACCAAAATGATCATACATGTATTATGTAGGAAGGGGAGGAGCCTCAAGAGTTCCAAGAAAAAATTGCAAATCATCGCATGCTAGTGTTAAGAAATAATCAGATCCCTAAGGGCCTGATACCTCTGGAAAGGTTATTTGACCAAAACGACATGCCTCTGAAGTCTACCTTTCAGCCCCAACCATAGGAGGTCGAAGACTGTGACATAGGCACCGCTAAAGAACCTAGGATAGTGAAACTATCAAATTACCTTCCTCCTGAGATGAAAAGCAAGTATGCAGACTTACTTGGGCAGTACAAGGATGTTTTTGCATGGACTTACGATGAGCTGAGAACCTATGACACCTCTGTGATCGAACACAAGATACCTTTGAAACATGGAGTTAAGCCATTCGGATAGAAGCTTAGACAAATCAAGTGAGATCGGAAGAGC